>JAVJIF010019600.1:0-91351 GCA_038442645.1 Agave tequilana | reverse complement strand
AGAATTAAAAATCCAGGAATCGGTCAGCGGAACTGGCCGACACGGTTTTGAAAACTTTCATTTTAATTCCAGAAAAATCTAGAAAATCATAGAAAAATATATAATATTGGAAATGATATTTAAAACTAAAATCGGTCAATTCTAATTATCAGAATGTCTAAATCGAGTAATACTCTAGGATCGGGCCTTCGGTTCAGACTAGGGCTGACTCCGAATCACGAATCCAAATCCAAGACAAAACAGTCATATAAGGAATTCATAATACAAATAATACAGGAAACAAATCGAAAAAATACGACCGAAAATCTGAATACGCAACTAAGTACGTATTCCGGGAACGGGGTATTACAGTTTCGCTCGACAGTTCGACTACGATCAACTCTACGTTGGGATCCCAATGCTCGACTCGCCTTCGAAGGGAACTTGTTCGAAGGTGCTCGGGCTTGGTACTACAGTGTGGCGGAGGGACGGGAGCAACTTTTCATCTACCTATCGAGGGGTCCAAGTGCCGTATGAGCTTCAGCTTCTGCACTTGGTATTTCCAAGCCATCCAGACATCAGACTTTGTTCCGGCGTCTTCATGTATTGAGAGCATCAATGCAAATCTCGAGGCAAGGTCAGAGTCTGGTAAACACTCGAAACTCACCGACCAGTACCTGAAGGCCCAGAAGGAGGTCGGGAGAAGATCGGGAAGGGAGCCACGAGCAGTATAGGGTGGAGCAGGACCAACAAGGGGAGGAGCCGCAAGCAGCAAGGGGGAGCCACGAGCAACAAAGACTCGACAGGCGCGAAGCAAAGCGTCGTCAACGCTCTGCTTCAACTGCTGAACCTGCTCCCAAGAAGGTTCGGAGAGACTTGACAACCGAAGTCTCCCGATCCGAAGACATCCCTGCTGTCGTTGAGGTACCGAGGGAAGAAGATATAGATGAAGAGGATGTTCCTTTAGTCCGTGCCCTAGGTCGAGCAGCAGAGACCGTAGGCCTGCGGAGGAAGGGGAGCTCGTTGACAGAGCCACCACCGCTGATGAGGATGAGCAGCTAGAGGTCGACCATCATGAGTGGAGGAGATGTCGATATTCCGGGGATTCAGTTCAACCCGGGTTTTACTTGCTCATGAAGGGAGAGATGAGGCAAAGCAACCTGGGTCGCCTTGTGTCTTCATCTTCAGTCCTCGGGCAGTTGACCCCAGTCCTACCACTGGGGTAATTGGTGGCAAGGCTCCGGCTGCAGAAGTCTCGCGCGTGGCGCTATCATCTTCCTCACTCTCAGGGGAAAGCGATTTGAAGACGAGGTCGACTACGGTGATGAACCCGCTCTTCCTGATCCGAGTAAGTTCTCCCACATCTCAGAGGAAGAAATATACAGGGGTGAGCCATCAACGGTATCACAGCTGGCGATTATTCCCGCTGAAGGTACTCTTTTCCCCTTTTGACCTGATTTCCCTTTCATTTTGAAGAGGATGTTTTAACATTCTTCTTTTATGCTGCAGGGTTGGCCGGGGACATGAAGCTGTAATCTCCTAGCGTATCGAGGAGACGGTAAAAGAGCTGACCCAGTCCGAAGGAGTCGAGCTTCAGTTGCCGAGATAACTCCAGAGAGGGCAACTACTGAAATTGGGGAGCCTTCCATTTTGCCGGAAGAGGAGGCAAACCCCTAAGGCTGGGGAAGAACCCACTCTGCAGGGTGAAGAGGTTACTATTGAAGCCAGGGAGACTTCCTCCGCAGGATTCGCCCAAGGATTCAAATCTCTGGACCTCCCAGATGGTAAGGAAGTTCTGATTTTAAATGTTTCGCTTTCTCCTTTGTGGCTAATGTCGCAATAACTTGCAGAGGGAACTGAGGGGACTCAGGTGGAGAGTCTGACGGTCGGTACCCTTCCAAAAGGCCATACAGCTCAGGTCTCGGTTGAAGCTTCTGAGGAGGTTGCGCTTACTACTCCATCATTAGCTGTGGAGGTTCTTGCAGAGATAACACCTCCAGAAGCGCCAGTGGCCAGTCTCGCTCTTGCCGTATCGACGGTCAGCACGACTCTCGCACAAAAAGAGCCGGCTTGCACCCCTTTCCTCAGATAGAAAGGGGGTCGGGGAGTACCTCGGGTGATGATACCATGGATTTCCTGACACGCAAAACGGTGTGCAGCAGTTCCTTGACGCGAGGCGATCGTGCATCGATTAATCCTGTCTGGGCGTAGCTCTTTTGACTTTGCCCGGACGTTTCTTGGAAACATGGCCGGTAATATCGAATTAACGGAGGCTCCTCGCTTGCCAAGTCGTGTATGCTGTGGTGGAGCGATGGGAAGTGACCTGAAAGAGCTGAAGTCTTTGGGACAATGCTAGTTCTTCTCAAGAAGCCCCAGGTCACTCTTGACTAGGCTCCTGGCCACCCAGGAACAAGAGCGACAGGAGGTGGAAGCACAAGTTGCTGAAGAGGTCCGTAATCTCGAGCGTTCCCAAGTTGAATGTCAGAAATGGCTGAGATTCAATGGAAATCCGAGTTCATCTGACAAAACGCAGAGCTCGCCATTACAATGCTCGGTCTGCCATCGCTAAGGCGAAGCCATGATCGCGGATAATGAGAGGACGCTTGCCACCGTCCGGAAGAGGCTGGAGGAGCAACAAGCTGCGAAGGCACGAGCTGAAGAAAGCCAGACCATTCATTCCTCCAGGTTGGAATCTCTGCGAGCACAGCTGGCTGCAAAACCCTTTTTATCTGAAGAGGAGCTGCGGGTCCAAAGCCATGATGGAGGCTGAGAAGGCACGTCAGCACGAGATGCATCGTCTCAGGGAGCGTATCGTTCTTTGCCGGATCAAGACTTTTTAGCTTTTCCCCTTCTTCCCTTTTTTTGTAAAGAAGAGGACACTCTATTAGAGTGTTGGTATCACTTTTACTATTTTCGATATAATAAAAGTTTTTGAAGTTTTTGTTCCATCTTCTTTGTTTAGCTGTGGATGAATTCAACTCCCTGATCACTAGCTGTTGAATACTGAACTAGGTAAGACTATGTTCCTTCCAATGAGACGCGGCGTCGACTCTAAGTCTTCTTGATGAGACGCGGCATTGATCCATAGAGTGAGACGCGGTCATCCGCCATAGGAGCTTAGATAAAACTAAGTCCTTTTGATGAGACGCGGCGTCAATCACAGGGTGAGACGCGGTCATCATTCCATAGGAACTTAGATAGAACTAAGTCCTTTTGATGAGACGCGGCATTGATCCGTGGGGGGACAAACGCGGTCATCAGTTCATAAGAACTCAGATAGAACTAAGTCCTTTTTGATGAGAACCGGCATTGATCCGTGGGGACAAACGCGGTCATCAGTTCATAAGAACTCAGATAGAACTAAGTCCTTTTTGATGAGACGCGCATTGATCCGTGAGGACAAACGCGGTTGAGTAACGCGAATTTGTCCTGTCAATGAAGACGCGACTTGAGCGGATGCGAGGGACGCAGCCTTGTGTATTTCCACTAATCTCAGAATGGACTAAGTGCTTTCCCTTAGAAAGGGCCCCGTTTGCTGAAGGGACGCGACTTTGAGTCACGTGGATGCTCCTTCAAAGCGCGGGGTGAACGCCTTCCAATTTGAGAAAGGTGACGCAGATTCTTGGACGCGCTTTCTCATCTGCGTTCAATACAGCTGGACGCGGCATTCCTATCTGCGTTTAATGCAGCCTGACTTAAAAGATTTTAGAGATCTTTGACCGTCAAGTCTTCGCTGACGATTGGGAAAACCGGGTCATCCGTGTTTCCCGAAGCAGTTGTCCACGCGTCGGTTTTCCATTGGACTGGGCGTTAATGCCCGTTAATGCAAAACCGGCGCTGACGGTTTGAGATCAGCGCCTGCGATGCTTCCCGAAGCGACGTTCCACGCGTCAGCCCTCCATTGGGCTTTGACGTTTGTGCGGTCATTAAGGCCGGCGGTTTTAATTAATGAACCATTAATGACAGTTATCAGGAGTTGCCTATAAATAGGACTCACCCCTCTCTTTAACAGCGGCTGCTTAGACCATGCTCTGTTTGAGAACGATTACTCTGAGGGACTCTGCCTTCTCCCTTCAGGACCCTATCAGGGGTTGCCTCCATGGATGAAGGTGCCTCTGTGGATGAAGATGACCCAGAGCTTTCATGTTTCTGTTTGGTCTCTTCAATGGATTACCACTGTCAAGTGATTTCAATGGCAGGAAGTGTCTCTTTGAGCACTTTTTAGCCCGTGTCTCAACGCAGATAGTTCACCTCTTAACAGAGGCTTCAGCGGTATATGCCATGCCCACTTACCATGACATTTTAGATCAACCAAGTTTGAATTTCAGTATACCCCCTTAAAGAGATATCATCTGGACTTCTTGTGAAGTCGTGGTTGGGCATTCCTTCTGGAATTTGCGCCGCCGACTTAAACTTCCTTGGACGCGAGTACAGAAGTCTTTGGTACTTGGCCGCGGCTTTACTCATGAAGCTCGCTTTTAAGGCCACTGACTGGATGAATTCCAACTCGGGTTGAAGGCTTCAGACCCGAATCTTGCAACTCCTGTTCCTCTAACAGAGAGATGGCAGTTTTCGGCGTCTGATTCTCTGCGCACCTTGTATCTTAGACGCGGATGTGGAGTTAAGTCGCGTTTGCATTCTGTGTGTATCACAGTCTCGCTCGCGTCTGTTTTTATTATCGCAGGACTCTGGCTCGCTGCGCGGATCATTCCCGCGTCTGCGGCCTTTGAAAATAGCCGCGTCTGTGACTTAGTTTCTTCTGTTGAAGTGTACTAAGCTCTGAATTATCTGATTCCCTGTTTGCTTTTCTGTAGGTAGGCTTGGTCATTCTTCTTCATGTTCGCTAAGTCCGTGGGAGAATATATCGGACGGCGAAACTTGTTCGATGTTCGTCCACAAGGGAATATATTATGGTCCTCGTCGTCCACAAGGAATATATTATGTCCCTGACGAGGAAGACTCTCGCCAAGGTCTCTTCAGATCCACTGCACAATCATGCCTGCTGGCAAGAGATGGTCAGGGTAAGTATGGCGGCGAGGAGGTTACGGTGGACACGGCGGCAGATAGGATCCTCTTCCTCTCCCATTCCAGAAGTGACATCGAGGACTCTCCATGTCTGCTGGAGCCTGCTGGAGAAAGGGATGCTCATGAACGAAGGGTTGCCGGACTTTCTGCTGCACCGGACCTCAAGAACACCATTGCTCTTAGCTTAGTCAGCTAGGGCTCTTTCGATGTTTACATCATGCACCATCCTGTACTTGGAATCAGATGCGGCTTCAAGGAGTGAGTGCAACCTCTGAGAGAGAGAGGGACTTCTTTGTACCCTTAATTGTAACACTCCATCTTATTGTAAGAGAGCGTTTTGACTGTAACACTCAATCTATTGTATAAGAGAGCGTTTTTGTATCACTTTCATATACCTGGAAATAAATAAAAGTGACACTTCTCTTTTTGCCTCTTTCATTGTCTTGAACTTTTTGTCTTCAGTTAGACGCATAGAAGCAAAGAGTCTTTGACTTTGTCAAAATTATGATGGTAATTTTAATAAGTCAAACTGTGTGGAGAAAGATCCTATTTCAGGAACTCTCACGATACTGTCAGAGGTGTAATATTAACTTGACAGAGATGAAATTTTTGATGGACCTGCCACTTTATAAGAGAAAGTGACAAGTAGAATTGGTACCCCCAGGGAGGGTGACCTTTATCAAAGTGTTTGGGATTAACTTGATTGAGCTCAACTGGGGATTTGATGGAAACACTGTTGATGGTGTAGTATTAACCTAACAATGTTTTTAGGTAGACTTGTTACTTGTTGTAACGCCCCGATTCCACGGATACGGGGACGTCACTGTGACGTATATACGTAAGTCCGATTACCTTCCGTATATACGCTAAGCATCAGTACAGACAAGAATCAGAGTACGGAAGCAAGTGGTGCATTATACATTCCAACACATATATATATTACAATTACAGAATTATCACCAGATGTGATCCAATATTACAATAATATTATATCACAGATGCGCAATGCGAGAATACAAAAGATATACATATATGAACAGTATAAAAGGGTGTCCACATACATGTAGACAAGGAATGTACAAGTATGAATAGAAAAAGGGCACTCACGAGTTTAAAAAGGAAAACTCGAGAGACTCACAGGGGGTCTGGAAGGATGGAGCTCTGAAGGTCAACCGGGGTCCACGCTACCGCTGCGCCACTCTGATGCAGCAACAGGAAACCCATACGCTCCAAGCTCCGAAACCTGGACATGAGAATCCAGGGGAGTCAGTGAAACTCCCCAGGCGAGTAGGATGCAAAAGCCAGGTGGCGAGCCAAGGGTGAGTACAAGAGTCAAGTACAGAAGACAGGAGGGTTAGAACACAAATGAAGTATATATAAGAACGGGTATAACGTAACAATCGTAAAACAGGAAATCCGAAGTAAAACTGATCACAAGCAAAATGATTGTATACGCTTAGGTTACGGTCCCATGAGACTAGTACATCGAAGGAATAATCCAAACAAGGAAACCCTCATCTATATACCGTTATCTCATGCCACCGAATATCTAAGCGTATAGAATCAGAATTGCAAGTAGTCATAACAAGAATACATAACAGATGTGACAAGAGTGCATAACAGGTATCAAAACAGGAATCATAACAGTAATCATAACTGGGGTCACAGGAAACACCTATTATTATTATTACTCGTCTGACCCATATATCTCGGTATGTGACCTGGTGTACGGCCAACCCACATACATCCATATATAAGCAAGTCGAGGGTTGTTAACGGAAGTAGATGGAGAACTGACAGAGCTTCTTATAGTAGTTCCCATACATCTGGGACCAGTTTGGAGGCCCAAAGTCCCCCTAACAGTAATCTGTGGGCCCAAAGTCCCACTAACAGTACCGCCAATATGTCATATTCCCATACTATAAGCAAGATATCATTCCGGCATCCATCACTTCCTCCCTACCCATACAAGTTGTCCTTTTTATAGCTTATGAAATAATTATCAGATTTCGGGAATGAGCAATATCATAACAAGAATACATAACAGTGATCAGTACATAACAGTAATCAGGTACTACATTCCCTTTATCGTGATAATTATAAGAATCGGTGTATCATGCTTGGTGTCAAGAGATAGCATGATAAATGGTGATGTATATCAAGTAACATGCATAACAATGGATTGATAATAAGTCTGGGTAAGTCATGACATAACAAGATGGTCTTGCCAGATAGTGGCATGTCAGGTGGTCAGGTGATAACATACTAAATGGTCAGGTGATATACATGTGTTAAAAGGAAGCATGCAACCGACAGGTCTGAAATAATAGCAAGTAATAACATGGAAGTGACTCCAAGTCCAACGACCACGAAGGGTCGGCCACGCATGGTATATGATGAAGAAACAAGCATATCATAAGCATGGTACAAGTAAAAGATGAAGCTACCATAATATAAGCAATTGTAGTGCAATACATGAATATGGAAATAAGAAGCGAAATACTTATCGATCCGACAAAACAGGAAACTCAAATAGAGAAGAGCGAGACTACTCGCATACAAGAAAGTAGCGAGTGAGAATACTCGCCTAAACTCCAAAATACCGAAAGAGCCGTAATCCACGGAAGCTTGGGATGCGCCACAAAACCTGATATAAATATGTAGAGAGAAGAGGAGAGAGAAAAAGAGAAGGTAAGATGATGTTTGTCAAATGACAAGTCAAATAATACCCATACATGATATAAGTCTAGAGGGTAAGGTTCATGTTCAAGAAAGGAATCAACTAAGACAGATAGGCAAAGTTAGTCGACTAGGATGGAAGAGTAGTCGACTAATAGTGATGGCAAGTCGACTAACAGTAAGGTATAGTCGACTAAAACTGGGTTCCAGAGAGTTGAGTTTGGTTTCAGAGAAAAGTTAGTCGACTAGGGTCATATGGGTAGTCGACTAACAGACATGACAAGTCGACTAACAGTTATGTTAAGTCGACTAAATCTGAGATACAGAGAGTTAAGGTTTCTGGTCCAGGAAGGGTTAGTCGACTAGGGTCAAGGGTGTAGTCGACTAAGGGCCTCTAGTCGACTAGGAACTAAGGTAAGTCGACTAATACTGTGTTTCCTAGAATTGTGTTTCACAGGACAGAATAAGTTAGTCGACTAATGTCTAGGTCTAGTCGACTAATCGACTGGAAACAGCAAACAGAACAGATTTTCTAGGGTTTGTGTTTGATGATCCAAAAATCATAAATTGAAGACACAAGTGAACATGATATGTAAACTTAGGTATACTAGGAAATAAATCAAGTCTTGGTGATGAAGAACACTTACCTAAGAGAAGCACAAGGTGATGGAGTGATGGTGGTAGTGATGGAAGTGATGATGAAGAAGAAGTTGGGGTTTTGGTAGAGTTGATGACCTTGGTGGTGTTTCCATGGAGATGAAGGAGGAGGAAGATGAAGGGAAGAGGTTAGAGTAGTTGTGGTGGTGGAGATGAAGGGGAGATGGAGGTTAGGGTTTTTGGTGAAGGTGAAGGCTTCTCTTTTGAGAAGTGAAGAAGAGAAAAAGAGAAGTGAAGAAAAATGAAATAGAATGTAAAGGAAAAGTTTATATAGGTTTTGACTTTTGTGAAGGAGGTGTAAATATGAAAGAAGAGAGGGGGTTTTTGCAAATAGGAGAGGTGAGGTGAGTGTCCCTCTTTGGCCACTTGGCCGGCCATGGGAGAGAGAGAGAATGAGATATTTGTGGTGGAGATATCTTGGTGGAAGTTGGTGAAAGAAAAAGGAATTTTGGGATTTTGGAAAATAGAAAAGCTAGGCTTGTGGAGGAAGGAAAGAAATAAAGGAAAAGGAAAAATGGAAAAGAATTATAATGAGAAGATATTTTCTTGGGAAAGAAGATGAAAATAATGGAAGTGGCGGATTCCCGGGATTCAGTTGCGGATGCGGAAATCTTCCGGGAAAATACCGGAATCGTCCGAATTTCAAGTATCTCGGAACGACCCGAAATAATTACCAAAAATCAATAATAATATATAAAGACAATAGTGAAATCCGTTTGAAGAAATACTTTATAGTTTTAAAACTAAAAATCCCGGAATCAGTTACCTACCGACTCCGATGGAATTTTCATAAATTCATAAAATCCTCAGAAAAAGTATTTAGATAAGAAATATGATTCTAGGAAATAATGTCTAAAGAACTTTCCATAAATTCCAAACTGATTGTAAAATAAAAATCCGGGAATCGGTCAACGGAACTGGCCGACACCGGTTTTGAAGACTTTCATTTTAATTCCAGAAAAATCTAGAAAATCATAGAAAATATATAATATTGGAAAATGATATTTAAAACTAAAATCGGTCAATTCTAATTATCAGAATATCTAAATCGAGTAATACTCTAGGATCGGGCCTTCGGTTCAGACTAGGGCTGACTCCGAATCCACGAATCCAAATCCAAGACAAAACAATCATATAAGGAATTCATAATACAGAATAAATACAGGAAACAAATCGAAAAAATACGACCGAAAATCTGAATACGCAACTAAGTACGTATTCCGGGAACGGGGTATTACAATCCACCCACCTTAAAAAAAATTGCGTCCTCGCAATTTCGTTAAGGGGTAAATTGAATACAAAGGGGACAGCGGTGGAATTTATACCGATTAAGATATGAAGCACTAGAGGTAGGGCTCTCAAGTCGACCGAACAATAATCATCCTCCGCACTTCCGGCTGTATAAATCTTCGAATAATGCTGAATAATACTGCTGATGTCGTGGCTGTGCAATAAATGAGCCAGAATACCGAAGATAAAGAAAACCCTGATAGTCCTGAGCATCATAATAAAGAAGACCGATAATTAAGAATCCCGATTGCTGTCTTCTGAAAGATAGCCAGATCAAGACCGATCTGGAGAATACCAAGCTTCATAGAATTCACCGAAGGGATCACATAATAGCTTCATGCAGAACCAGCCACTACCTCTCTAGTCTAGTCATATCTTAAGATAGTATAAGGCTTCATAAAACCAAAACATGGAAGGGATATGGAAAGGATTTAGGAATCAAAGGAAAGATAGTCAAGAATAGATAACTCTGCACTTGTAGTTGGAATGTATAACCAAGACTCATGTATTCCAGTTGCAAATCTCTTTACCATTGATTTGCCTTCTGGACGTACTGAAGAGGTTTAGAGCCTAAGCTCTGATACCAACCTGTAACGCCCCGATTCCAGGATACGGGGACGTCACTGTGACGTATATACGTAAGTCCGAATTACCTTCCCGTATATACGCTAAGCATCAGTACAGACAAGAATCAGAGTACGGAAGCAAGTGGTGCATTATACATTCCAACACATATATATATACAATTACAGAATTATCACCAGATGTGATCCAATATTACAATAATATTATATCACAGATGCGCAAATGCGAGAATACAAAAGATATACATATATGAACAGTATAAAAGGGTGTCCACATACATGTATACAAGGAATGTACAAGTATGAATAGAAAAAGGGCACTCACGAGTTTAAAAAGGAAAACTCGAGAGACTCACAGGGGGTCTGGAAGGATGGAGCTCTGAAAGGTCAACCGGGGTCCACGCTACCGCTGCGCCACTCTGATGCAGCAACAGGAAACCCATACGCTCCAAGCTCCGAACCTGGACATGAGAATCCAGGGGAGTCAGTGAAACTCCCCAGGCGAGTAGGATGCAAAAGCCAGGTGGCGAGCAAGGGTGAGTACAAGAGTCAAGTACAGAAGACAGGAGGGTTAGAACACAAATGAAGTATATATAAGAACGGGTATAACGTAACAATCGTAAAACAGGAAATCCGAAGTAAAACTGATCACAAGCAAAATTGATTGTATACGCTTAGGTTACGGTCCCATGAGACTAGTACATCGAAGGAATAATCCAAACAAGGAAACCCTCATCTATATACCGTTATCTCATGCCACCGAATATCTAAGCGTTATAGAATCAGAATTGCAAAGTAGTCATAACAAGAATACATAACAGATGTGACAAGAGTGCATAACAGGTATCAAAACAGGAATCATAACAGTAATCATAACTGGGGTCACAGGAAACACCTATTATTATTATTACTCGTCTGACCCATATATCTCGGTATGTGACCTGGTGTACGGCCAACCCACATACATCCATATATAAGCAAGTCGAGGGTTGTTAACGGAAGTAGATGGAGAACTGACAGAGCTTCTTATAGTAGTTCCCATACACCTGGGACCAGTTTTGGAGGCCCAAAGTCCCCCTAACAGTAATCTGTGGGCCCAAAGTCCCACTAACAGTACCGCCAATATGTCATATTCCCATACTATAAGCAAGATATCATTCCGGCATCCATCACTTCCTCCCATACCCATACAAGTTGTCCTTTTTATAGCTTATGAACATAATTATCAGATTTCGGGAATGAGCAATATCATAACAAGAATACATAACAGTGATCAGTACATAACAGTAATCAGGTACTACATCCCTTTATCGTGATAATTATAAGAATCGGTGTATCATGCTTGGTGTCAAGAGATAGCATGATAAATGGTGATGTATATCAAGTAACATGCATAACAATGGATTGATAATAAGTCTGGGCAAGTCATGACATAACAAGATGGTCTTGCCAGATAGTGGCATGTCAGGTGGTTAGGTGATAACATACTAAATGGTCAGGTGATATACATGTGTTAAAAGGAAGCATGCAACCGACAGGTCTGAAATAATAGCAAGTAATAACATGGAAGTGACTCCAAGTCCAACGACCACGAAGGGTCGGCCACGCATGGTATATGATGAAGAAACAAGCATATCATAAGCATGGTACAAGTACAAGATGAAGCTACCATAATATAAGCAATTGTAGTGCAATACATGAATATGGAAATAAGAAGCGAAATACTTATCGATCCGACAAAACAGGAAACTCAAATAGAGAAGAGCGAGACTACTCGCATACAAGAAAGTAGCGAGTGAGAATACTCGCCTAAACTCCAAAATACCGAAAGAGCTGTAATCCACGGAAGCTTGGGATGCGCCACAAAACCTGATATAAATATGTAGAGAGAAGAGGAGAGAGAAAAAGAGAAGGTAAGATGATGTTTGTCAAATGACAAGTCAAGTAATACCCATACATGATATAAGTCTAGAGGGTAAGGTTCATGTTCAAGAAAGGAATCAACTAAGACAGATAGGCAAAGTTAGTCGACTAGGATGGAAGAGTAGTCGACTAATAGTGATGGCAAGTCGACTAACAGTAAGGTATAGTCGACTAAAACTGGGTTCCAGAGAGTTGGGTTTGGTTTCAGAGAAAAGTTAGTCGACTAGGGTCATATGGGTAGTCGACTAACAGACATGACAAGTCGACTAACAGTTATGTTAAGTCGACTAAATCTGAGATACAGAGAGTTAAGGTTTCTGGTCCAGGAAGGGTTAGTCGACTAGGGTCAAGGGTGTAGTCGACTAAGGGCCTCTAGTCGACTAGGAACTAAGGTAAGTCGACTAATACTGTGTTTCCTAGAATTGTGTTTCACAGGACAGAATAAGTTAGTCGACTAATGTCTAGGTCTAGTCGACTAATCGACTGGAAACAGCAAACAGAACAGATTTTCTAGGGTTTGTGTTTGATGATCCAAAAATCATAAATTGAAGACACAAGTGAACATGATATGTAAACTTAGGTATACTAGGAAATAAATCAAGTCTTGGTGATGAAGAACACTTACCTAAGAGAAGCACAAGGTGATGGAGTGATGGTGTAGTGATGGAAGTTGATGATGAAGAAGAAGTTGGGGTTTTGGTAGAGTTGATGGCCTTGGTGGTGTTTCCCATGGAGATGAAGGAGGAGGAAGATGAAGGAAGAGGTTAGAGTAGTTGTGGTGGTGGAGATGAAGGGGGAGATGGAGGTTAGGGTTTTGGTGAAGGTGAAGGCTTCTCTTTTGAGAAGTGAAGAAGAGAAAAAGAGAAGTGAAGAAAAATGAAATAGAATGTAAAGGAAAAGTTTATATAGGTTTTGACTTTTGTGAAGGAGGTGTAAATATGAAAGAAGAGAGGGGGTTTTGCAAATAGGAGAGGTGAGGTGAGTGTCCCTCTTTTGGCCACTTGGCCGGCCATGGGAGAGAGAGAGAATGAGATATTTGTGGTGGAGATATCTTGTGGAAGTTGGTGAAAGAAAAAGGAATTTTGGGATTTTGGAAAATAGGAAAAGCTAGGCTTGTGGAGGAAGGAAAGAAATAAAGGAAAAGGAAAAATGGAAAAGAAATTATAATGAGAAGATATTTTCTGGGAAAGAAGATGAAAATAATGGAAGTGGCGGATTCCGGGATTCAGTTGCGGATGCGGAAATCTTCCGGGAAAATACCGGAATCGTCCGAATTTCAAGTATCTCGGAACGACCCGAAATAATTACCAAAAATCAATAATAATATATAAAGACCAATAGTGAAATCCGTTTGAAGAAATACTTTATAGTTTTAAAACTAAAAATCCCGGAATCAGTTACCTACCGACTCCGATGGAATTTTCATAAATTCATAAATCCTCAGAAAAAGTATTTAGATAAGAAATATGATTCTAGGAAATAATGTCTAAAGAACTTTCTATAAATTCCAAACTGATTGTAAAATAAAAATCCGGGAATCGGTCAACGGAACTGGCCGACACCGGTTTTGAAGACTTTCATTTTAATTCCAGAAAAATCTAGAAAATCATAGAAATATATAATATTGGAAAATGATATTTAAAACTAAAATCGGTCAATTCTAATTATCAGAATATCTAAATCGAGTAATACTCTAGGATCGGGCCTTCGGTTCAGACTAGGGCTGACTCCGAATCCACGAATCCAAATCCAAGACAAAACAATCATATAAGGAATTCATAATACAGAATAAATACAGGAAACAAATCGAAAAAATACGACCGAAAATCTGAATACGCAACTAAGTACGTATTCCGGGAACGGGGTATTACACTTGTTATTCTGTTGAAGAGAATAACAAGTGGGACTAGACTTGTAGGGAATCTAGGAAAGTTTGTTACCGTCAGAGATGTGATATTAACTTAACGGGTTGGAAGTGGTCTTGTCAGAAGTGTAATGTTAACTTGACAAGGATGTGAGTCAGAGGTGTGATAATAACTTAACTCAGAAGTGTCACTGTCATAGGTGTAATGTTTAACTTGACAGTGAGGGTAACGCTAGAGGTGTAATGTTAAACTTAGCATTGGTCATCTCGGCTTGCATAAGGAAGTCCGAGGGAAAGTCAAGGCCATAGGTGTATTGTTGAACTTAGCAATGACTTGGATGCTAGAGGTGTGGTGTTAACTTAGCATCATCCATTTCAGCTTCGGTGTGGAAGTCTGAAGAAAAGTGACTGTCAGAGGTGTAATATTAAACCTGGCAGAAACTTGATTACTGTTTAGAGGTGTGGTGTTAAACTTTAACAGTAATTTGTCAGAGGTGTGATATTAACTTGACAAAGATTGACTCATGATAAGAGTAATTTGAGGACCTGTCATTCTATTGGTAAGAATTGACAAGTGAAAATTTTGAAGTGCCAGAGGTGTAGTGTTAACTTAGCAAATTTGAAAATTTGATACTCCGTGTAGAGTTGACAAACAAAACTTGTACTCGACAAGGAATATTGAAAAGTTTCCATTACCAGAGGTATAGTGTTAACTTAGTAATGGTTGTATTTTGTAGACCTACCATTCTGTGGATGAGAATTGGTAGGGGATTTTGGAGAAAAAAGTGGAGCCAAGTCCACTTTAGGATTTTTAGCAAACCCTCAGCTATCAACGGATTTGAGGTGCCTTTACCAACTACTGTTTGAGTTGGGCTAGCCATGCTATTCCCCTCATCATGATGAGTTGTCGAAGACTTATGTTGGACTTAAAAGCCAACATTTTCCTCTATCCTTAGCCGTCGGAGGCGTCGGATCAAATGGGAACGTGTCCCTTAGGATTTTTAGCAAATCCTCAGCTATCAACGGGTTTGAGGTGCCTTTACTAACTACCGTTTGAGTTGGGCTAGCCATGCTATTCCCCTGAGCA
This sequence comes from Agave tequilana, assembly GCA_038442645.1. NCBI lineage: Eukaryota > Viridiplantae > Streptophyta > Magnoliopsida > Asparagales > Asparagaceae > Agave > Agave tequilana. Next base: position 76,263 of record JAVJIF010019600.1, on the reverse strand, counting down.
TGATGAGTTGTCGAAGACTTATGTTGGACTTAAAAGCCAACATTTTCTTCTATCCTTAGCCGTCGGGGGCGTCGGATATTAATGAAGAAGCTCTTCTTGTTTTGATCAGAGGTGTATTTTTAACTTAATCAGCGGAAGAATACCATCTAAGGATAGTATTTCTTCAGGAACCTGTCATTGATCGGCATCATGAGTGTATCGCCATTCGAGGTTATGAGGCGATATGACCCATTTGAGTAGACTGACTCTACTACAAATGGTCCTTCCCATTTGGGTTGGAATTTTCCTTTTGTCTTGTGCGTCATTACCATGGGTCTTCTGACGGCTAAGACAAGATCGCCTTTCTTGAAAGTTTGCACATTAACTTTCTTGTTGAAGGCTTTGGTAATTCGAGCTTGGTAGAGCTCGATTTGATGTTGGGCCTGCAGACGTTTATCATCTAAGGCCTCCAGTTCCTGGAGTCGCTGTCGATGCTTCTCCTCTGTTGTCATTTCCGCTGTCAAGGCGACGCGTAGAGATGGAATTTGGATCTCTAGTGGGAGCACGGCTTCGCACCCATAGACCAAAGAAAATGGCGTAGCTTTAGTTGGGGTTCGCACAGTTGTGCGGTAAGCCCATAAGCATTCACCCAACTTGTCGTCCCAGTCTCGTTGACTTTTCGAGACGAACTTTTTGAGAAGCTTGCCAATGGTCTTATTGAAAGCTTCTGCAAGGCCATTAGCGGCAGGATAGTATGCCGTTGAGGACACACTCTGGATTCTGAACTTGACACAGAATCTCTGGAAAGCCTGGCTAATGAACTGGGGTTCATTGTCATGGATAATTCGCCGAGGTACACCGAAACGGTAAATAACGTGATGTTTCACGAACTTGATCACGTTCGACGATTTGACCTCCTTTAAAGGGATGGCTTCGGCCCATTTGGAGAAATAATCGGTTATTGCCAAAATGAACCGATGTCCTTTTGATGATGGTGGGCTGATAGGGCCAACCACATCCATCCCCCACATTTCAAATGGCCAAGTAGAGGTCGTAGAGTGGAGGTACCCTGGTGCTTGATGGATGAAATCCCCATGCACTTGGCAAGCGTGACACCTTTTAGCATAGGTGACGGTGTCAGCAATCATCTTGGGCCAATAATAACCCAATCTTTGAAGTCGATGTGCCAGTTTTGGGCCAGGTTGATGGGCTCCACACATACCGTCGTGGGCTTCTCTCAATACCTCTTGGGCTTCTTTTGGTGAGAGGCACCGGAGCAAGATCCCGTCATGCGATCGACGATACAATGTTCGCGTAATCGCATTATAATAGAATTTGGGGGCTTTCCTTCGAATGGCTGCCGCCTCTTTGGTGTCTTCAGGCAGGATGTCGTATAAGACGTAGTCGATATAGGGGAATCGCCAGTCTTTAAGCTCTGGACCGGTTGATGCTTCAAGTGCTTCTTCGCGGTGACGACCTCCCGTTGACTCCTGATAGTCCTCGAGAGCATTTCTCGGGCAGTACAGGTCGTGGCTGTAGACGAATATCTTCTCCATTGCTCCAGCTGGAAGAGCTAAGGAGGCAGCCAAGGATGCGAGTGCATCTGCGTGCGCATTTTGCCTGCGCGGTACATGGTCGATGTAGAAGCTTGTAAACCCCTCGGCCATGCGGATAGTTGCGTTGTGGTAGGGTACTAGGTCCTCATGTCTGACTTCGTACTCCCCGCGAACTTGGCTGACGATGAGCTTGGAGTCGCCGTATGCCTCGAGATTTTTAACGCCAATCTCATCGGCGAATTGCATCCCAATCAAAAGAGCGTTGTACTCCGTCACATTGTTGGAACAAGGCTCAGTTAATGAGACAGCTCGGGGAATCACATAATTTTGTGAGGATACGAGTACTACTCCTACCCCTGCTACTACGTGTCCCTTCGGGCTTGTTCTTGATGCACCGTCGAAGAAAAGTTGCCATACTTGACTTTCGAACGATGTATGAGTCAGGCAGACTTCAGCAACTTCATCTGGGAGATCCTCGTAGACCTTGGCTGCCCTCGGATCTGGGTGCTCAGCTAGGAAATCCGCGACTGCTTGTCCCTTAATGGCCTTTTGTGGTAAAAAGCGCATCTCATATTGGGAGAGCAATATGACCCATTTTGCCAGTCGGCCATTTAGCGATGAAGGTTTAGTCATAAGTAACCTCAGGGGGTTGACTTTTGATATGACGTTTATAGTTTGGCCTACCAGATAGTGTCGCATTTTCTGGATAGCGAACACCAGTGCCAAAATTCCTTCTCGATCGGGTTATACCGATGTTCGGCTCCGATCATTGTTCTACTTAGATAGTAGATTGCTTGCTCACTTCCTTGATCGTCATTCTGAGCTAGTAGAGCTCCCAAAGAATGATCCATTGCTCGGACGTATACCAGGAAAGACTTTCCGGACACCGGAGCTGTAAGGACTGGTGGTTGGGTGAGGTATTGTTTAATTTCCTCGAACGCTTGTTGGCAAGCGTCGTCCCAAATGAACGAGACACCCTTCTTCATTAGCTTAGTGAAGGGTTGGCATCTTCCGGAGAGGTTTGAGATGAACCTACGGATGTACGCCAATCGTCCTTGCAATCCCCTGAGTTCCTTGAGATTTCTCGGAGGTTGCATCTCCTGGATAGCGCGAACCTTTTCTGGGTCCAAGTGAATTCTGGTGGATGTTACAACAAATCCTAAGAATTTGCCACTGGCCACCCCAGGAAGGACTTTGTGGGATTCATCTTCAATTGATGAGCCCACATGATGTCGAAGACCACCTTCAGGTCTGCTATGTGATCACCTTTAGTGCGGCTTTTACCGCGATGTCATCAACATAACATTCCACCGTTTTGCGTATTTGCTGATGGAAAATGGCGTTCATGGCCCTTTGGTATGTTGCCCCTGCATTTTTCAGTCCGAAGGGCATGACGGTGTAGCAATATACCCCTAGAGGTGTCCTGAAGGAAGTATGCTTTTCGTCATCAGGATACATTTTGATTTGATTGTATCCTGAGAATCCGTCCATGAAGGACATTCGTTCGAATCCACAAGTATTGTCAATCATGACATCTGTGATTGGCAATGGGAATTCGTCTTTGGGACAAGCCTCGTTTAGATCACGGAAGTCGATGCAGATCTGGATCTTCCCGTTCTTCTTGGCAACTGGGACGATGTTGGCTACCCAGTCGGGATGTTGTTCTTCCTTGATGAAGCCAGAATCAATAAGTTTTCTGACTTCTGATTGAATTGCCTCCATTATTTCTGGACGGAACCGTCGCTGCTGCTGTTTGACAGGCTTTACATCCGGATTGATGTTGAGGCGGTGCATGGTCACTTGAGGATCAAGTCCTGGCATGTCCTCGTAATTCCAGGCGAAGACGTCTATATACTCTTGTACAAGAGATATTAGTTCTTTCTTCTCCGAAGGTGACAGGCCGTCACTTATGAAGATGGGCTTAGGGTTAGCCTCATCTCCTAGGTTGATCTGAACAACCTTGTCTTCTGTGGGTGGCTCGCGCTGTTCAGAGCGGGTATCCCAAAGAGCATTTAAATGTTTGATCCAAGGATCTGTATCGGATTGGATCATTTCTTCATTTCCATCTTCCAGGTGGCTTGTCGAAACCATGTTCACTGAAAGTTCCTTGAAGATGTTGCTGACACTGACATCTGACTCCCAAGATGATGTGTCTGAAGAGTAATCGTTACTCGACGATTCTTGAGAATCGGAGGCTGATGGGACCGGAGTTGATACATAGCCCAACCCCCGGCGTGTCCGATGATAATAATCAGGGGCCTTCCCTTTGGCACAAAGGATTGAAGCAACGTCCTCCTTCCTTTGCCGAAGTTCAACCCGGGTTTGTTGGTCGTGTCGTACCCCATGCATCTCATTATTTTGAGCGCTTTTGGTTCGTAATGATCGAACTGAGGGGATTCTTCCTCGCCTTCCGATTCTTCGCGGGGCGTTGATTCAGACAAGATTCACCCAAAAAGAATTGGTTTTTGGCCTTTCCGTCTTGCTGGAACCATAAATATAGATTCTTGCGCATTACCATCGTCTTGGTATGTCTCGAAGGACGATTTCACTGGTACATGCAATGATGTTAAGGCACCCATTGCCGACCAGAGATCGTCATCTATATCAGTGCTAGTATCTGACGGTATTGAATCAGAAGCACACGCAGAAAAATACGCAAAATCTAAATCTTCATTAATATACCAACCGCCTACATCATCGGTGATATTATCGACATCGGGTTTATTAGTGCCCGTTACAAGTGGTTCTAACTCCCACAGGCACTCTTCTTTCTCAGGCTCAGTGTCAGCCTCATTACCAGAGTCTGGCTCCTCTGGTTGTGGGGCTTCATCCGTCTCCACCGGATCTTGGTACAGCAAAGAGTCGGTGAAATAATTCTCGACCCCTTTGAACGGATGCCTTTCGGCGATCAATGTCTGCACATTTCCATTCCCGTCAAGGTACTTCATGACTTGGTGGAGAGTGGAAGGAACGATGGAGTTGTGGTGAATCCACGGTCGTCCCAGCAATAGATTGTAGGAAGTGTCGGCGTCGATGATGTAGCATGTCACTTCCGACTTGAGACTTCCAATCTGACACCTGAGCTTGATCTTCCCCATCGGACGGGTCTGGTTGGCATTGAACCCATAGATAGTCGTCTGGGTGGGGCTCAAACGATGGGTAGGAATGCCGAGATGTTGCATGACCCGGCGAGGCATGATGCTCAACGCGGACCCTGGGTCTACCTGGATGCGGTTCACCTCGGACGATCCAATATACCCTATGAAGTACAGGGGTCGATCATGCTTCCCTTTTACCTGCATATCATCTGCCGTGAAGGTGATGCAGGGGGCATTCTGGGAGGTGTGGAGGCAATCCTCTACATCTTCCTCCTTCGGCACCTGGGTCATGAAGACCTCAGCATTTGCCAGAGCTTCTTGCAGAGCTTCCCTGGTCGACTTTGATAGTCTAAGAAGTTCATACAAGATAATGCGTGCCGGAATGTTGGCCAACTGAGCCAGGACATCAAAGCGGTAAGGTGTCGTAGATCCTTCCGCGATGCCCTTTTGAAGGGCTCGAGAAAATCGAGTCCCCTTCTGCTTCTCCACAGGTGGCTTTGTGGAGGGCCTGACTGGCTCCGCAGTTGGTTGTGGAGGGGCTACCGCCGTCTCGTCATACTGTTTCAAGTACACCTGTCCTGAACGGGTTCCCGCCATCGGTTGGTTGGGCTCTGCGGCCAAGACTATCGTTTCCTCCTCTGAGTCGGTCAGTGAGGGGATATCAGTCTCCGCTTCTCGAGAGGAGGCACCCACCACATTGCAGGATGAGGCTGTTGCCTTGCCTTTGGATTTCCTGTTGGTCACAGTAGTCCATTGCTGTTCATTGACAAGGTCAGGGTGGACCAACATAATTTCCCCTTGAGGTGTAGGGACGGGTACCAAGCCTTTCTCTTGCTGCTGGTGAGGGTCTGTATTGACCACTCTCAGCTCTCCTTTTGGAATAGGAGTTACCCCCCGCAGGTGTCGGAGGTTGTCTTCTGAACTGGAGGACTGACGTCACATTAGCCGTCACCTTCTTCTGCTCTGGTCGGAGCTTTAACACCTCCGCGTCAATCAGAGCCTGAAGGATGTCCTTGAAGACGTAGCAGCTTTTGGTGGGGTATCCCAACATCCTGTGATACATGCAGTAGTTGGGATTGTCGGTCTTGCCGACTTCCTCTGGGCGCCGAGCTTCAGGGAGCTTCAGTCGGTTGCTCTTATTGAGTAGTTTAAAGAGCGAATCGACATGTTCCTCCTTGGAGGAATATTGCTTGTTGGCGCGTGGCTAGCTTGAAGAGCCACTCGCCTTGCCTGATTGAGGTTTGGCGGGAGATTTGGTCTCCGTTGCCAAATTATCCTTCCGCTTTGTTTGGAGGGATGTGTCCGGCGCACGCCTTGTCGACCTTTCCGGCCTAGGCTTACCTTCCTCCGCTCTGACGCGGGCGACAATCTCCTCAGCCTGTTCACCTTGTTGGACTAATTGCTTCCAGGTGCGGCTTTCAGCAACTCCTATTTGAGCAAGGAGTAAGGTTTGGAGATTGTGGCGGCATGTTTCCACCAGGGTGGCCTGGGTCATACCGCTTGGACACCGGAGTGCCATGTTCCGAAATCTTTCCACGAAAGATTTAACGGACTCCCCTTTTCGCTGTTTGGTAGCCAAAAGGGTTGGCATTGTGACTTCGGAGTCATCCTCGAAGAAGCGTGTTAAAAAGAGCTTCTCCAAATCGCCCCAGTTCTTGATAGAACCTTCTGGGAGCTTCATAAACCATTCAAAGGCCAACCCTTTCAGGGTGCCGATGAACAGGCGTGCCAGGATGGCGTCATTATCTACTACATTCCCGGTTTGGGATTTGAAGTAGTAGATGTGCTGGTTGGGTGACCCCTTCCCATCAAAGGCTTGAAGAGTTGGAGCTTTGAACTTGGGCGGGTACGGAACCAAGTCCCATTCAGCCGGGTAGGGTCGGACCACTCCTACTTCCTGGAGGTCTTTGCGATTGGCAAGGGCCTCGAGGCGTCGCTCCAGTTGACTCATTCTTCTAATATGAGCCTTTCCTTGGTCTTGGTCGCCTTTTACTTGCGACGAGGACTTGGACGAGCCGGAAGTAGATCGCCGCGTCTCCCCAGAAGATTCGGAAGATGAGCTTTCTCCCTTTTTCCCTTTGCCTTTGACTTTTTAGGAGGGGACCTCCTCCTGTCTTCGAGCAGCTGTGCAATCGCCTGCTTGAGGGAGTTGATAGATTCCTGCTGAGAAAGAATCATATCCATTTGTGCCTTCTGGATCTGCTCCAAACGTTTAGTCGTCTCCTCAGGAGTGTCTGTCATGTAGGCGGAGGTCTCCTTCTCGACGGAAGAGTTTGAAGCCCTTGATTCCGCTACGGCGGAGTGAGAATCATTAATGCCATGGGCTAAGGCATTATAGTCAATTGGGGGAATGGCCCCAGTCCGGGTGCGAGTGTGTCGATACACCCCTTCCGGTTCAGAGTCAGACTCGGACTCGTCTGAGCTGACTACAAGTTGTTTTCCCTTGCTCCTGCTTGTCATATTCGCAGTGAGCTCCGGGTACTCAACGTCAGAGAAGGTTCTTCTTCTGTGAGAGCGTCTTCTTTTAGCTGACGGAGGAATCAGGGTCAGCTGTCTGACTAAAGACTGCTGGTGTACGCCTGATCCGCAACGGCACTCAGAGAGCATATGGATGAGCCGTTGGCAGCAACACGACGAAGTGGCCTGATTGGCACTTCTTTTCTTCGTCAGATAATCCCTCAAATCCATGGGAGGGGGATTGAAAAGATTAGCCTCGCAACGTCGAAGACGGGAGGCATCCATGTGCTGTACAGCCTGGACGCAGGCATTAGAGACGCGGTTCTTGCGCCGCAGCTGTTCAGCGCGCGTCTGGCGTCTCTGTTGAGACAAAACGCGCCTGTCGCGTTGCTATTTGGTGTGTCGGAGCGGAGACACTTGAGAGAGGATGGGCTGTTGGGCCCCACACCTATGGGCTCGTGCCTCTTGCGTTTGACGAGGCGCAGAGGTCTCATCTTGGCGTTTGGTGAGTTGGTCCTCAGAGGACCTAACTGAAGGAATCTCGCGTTTGGGGCGCCAAACGCGGACTTCACGTACTGGACGTGGCGCTGGCAAGGCGCGAGATTGTACGTCGCGTCCAGCCTCAGTTGGACAACCAACGGTTCCAACTTGCAGCTGACGCGCACGTCTCCTCTGTCGACGCTCAGCGTTTCGATTGCGTCGAGGAGGTGGAGAGAGACCAACGACATCCTGATGCTGGACACCAGGGACTTTGACCACGCGGGTCTCCTGAGAGACGCTGACGCGGGTGTTCTGTGCGACGCGGTTGGTCGCAAAGGCAGATGTGCCTGGGACCACGCGAGCCTTCTGAGAGGCGTGGGCGCGTGTACCTTGCTTGGCACAGTCGGCAGCAGGGGAGCTCGAGAAAGCCACAGATCGGGCCTCGAGGCCATTTCCCGTCGAGACCCGGCGGCAGACGCGGGTCTTTGGGCTCTTGGAGCCGGAAGAGAGAAACTCTTCGTACTTCTCCTGGTCGAACTCGACAACGAGCGATTCGACCATCTTCCCCTTATAGTGGACGTCATCTTGCGCCACTATTTGCTCCTCAGTGACAAACGTCGTCCCCAGCGGAGTCGCCATCTCTTGTATGACCCGAAAAAGGAGAAGACAGGAATTGCTGTAAAAGTTTTCCTTGAATCAAATGAAAAGGATTACAACAAAAAACTGTTCTTTCCGGTTACAAGGGATGGAGAATATTGAATCTTGAATTTCCCCTTTGTTTAAGGCCGGGTTCTTCGTGTGGCGGTGGAGAGTGAATCTTGTTCTCCGTTGACCAGATGACCGTCCTTCAGGGATCTCCTCTTCGGCCGATAGAAAGAGTGACACAGCTCTGTCTACCAAAACTCTAAAGAGAAGGTAGGCGAAAGCTAGCTCGTACGCAGCGAACTTGCTGAAGAGTTGATCTGCTTCTTTTCTCTCTGTGTCGCCCTCTGTCTCTCTTCGTCCGATTGATTCTCTGATCTCCTCCCTTCATAGCAAACAGGGCTATTTATAGAGGTACCAGGGGTGAACGTGCCCCCTAAAAATGCTCCACAATGAGGGCCAACTTCCCCGCTACATGGGCGGTAACTAACCCACGTGCCTGCTAAAGACACGCCACGATGGGGGCTAATTTCCCTTACGTGTAGGCAGTGATTGGTTCCTTAACCAAGGCGGTTATAACTGAGACGCGGTTTTTAGACCTTTGCGTCTTGAGGCTGAGACGCGGGTGTCAGGCCGACGCACCTTGATGCTGAGACGCGGGTGTCGAGCCAACGCGCCTTGATGCTGAGACGCGGGTGTCGAGCCAACGCGCCTTGATGCTGAGATGCGGGTGATAGTCCCTCGCGTCTAGAGCTTGAAACTTTGCTTTTCAATGGCTTATCCTCCAGTAACTTTTGGACAGCCTACAACAGCAAGTTCTCTGAAGGGTTTAACTCTCTCTTTTCTCTTAGAGCTCTTTTCTTCCAGAAGTCCTTTGACCGAAAATTCGACTGTCAATCCCCTCTCTTCAATTCGTCCGAAAATCCGACCCCTTCTTCATAGCGACGGGGCTATTTATAGGGGTTTCAGGGGCGTACGTGCCTCCTAAAAACACTCCATAATGGGGGCTAACTTTCCCCGTTATGTGGGCCGTGATTGGCCCCGAAACCGGGACGGTTGCAACTGAAACGCGGGTGTCAGCCCACGCGCCTTGGAGCTGTTGAGACGCGGGTTTTGACCTACGCGTCTTGGTGTGGCTGAGACGCGGCTGTTGAGCCTCGCGCCTTGATGCTGCTGAGACGCGGGTTTCGACCCTCGCGCCTTGGTGCGACTGAGACGCGGGTTTTCGACCCTCGCGCCTTGATGCTGCTGTGTTGGCTGAGATGCGGGTTTTGACCCTCGCGCCTTGATGCTTCTGTGTTGGCTGAGACGTGGGTTTCGACCCTCGCGTCTAGAACTTGAAATTCTGCTTTTTAATGGCTTGTCTTTTAGTGATTTTTAGACAGCCTACAGAACTCCCTCCAAAGTTTTTGATATTCCGCAGTTAAGTGGGACGGATTTCGAAATACTTTGGACTCTAGCTGAGCTCACCCTTATGACTGGACTGTCAATGCTCCGGATTTGATCTTGTCTGGAGTATGATCTTCGTGAGGGTACTGTGGAACTCTTTGAAGCCAACAAAGTTGATCGTGTTGAGTGTCTAGATGCATAGTCTAAACCTCCCCAATTTCTTTAAGTCTGTCGTGGGTGCACTTTAAAGCCAGGAGTGGACGGTCATCTGCTTGTGCCAGTGTACTGTTGAACTGTTCTGCAGAAGCGAGGACTGAACGCCAGCTTTAAAGTTGCGACTTTCATAGGGCTGCGTCTTTTGGAATGAAAACGCGACTGTTGTTCAGACGCGATTCTTGGGCTGATTGGAAGGATGCGATCTTTTGGAGAGACGCATCTTTTTGGAGTAAAGACGCGACTTGTTGGACGCAACAATGGCCTAGCTGAAGGGATGCGTCCATTGAAGGGGCGCGGCTGTTGGGTGCGAATCCGTGCCATGCCATGAGTGCACTACCACGTGTCCTGTGGAGCCGACGGGACACTTTCTTTTTGGCGTGCGAACTTCACGCTGCATTAAATGCACTGTCCACGCGTCAGGCGGTGATTCGGCGTCGAGCCAAGCGCCGCGTATCTTTGCGAATCGCCGTGCCTATAAAGGGCGACAGTCATTGAGAGAGTCATTATCAATCTCTCTTTCGTCTTCGCTTGCATCTGTTAGGGTTTTGAGAAAGAAGTTCTCTTTGTTCCCTTCTCTTCCGTCTAGCATTAGATTCTTGCTTCGCAATGGCACCCAAGGCCAAGCGAACTGCTTCATCGTCGAAGGCGGTCGTCACTGAGGCCCAAAGGGGCGGTTCCTCCATGCAGGAAGCCCCTATCTCAGGTATAATGCCATCAGGCTTGATCTTCGCCATTAGAGGGTTTATGGAGTTCTTATAACCCTAAAAATCTTTTCTTTGAAGGAGAACCGCCAACATGGATTCGAAACCGCGTTTGGTTCTCAGACGCGGTCTTTGAGTTAACAAATAAAGCGCGGGTTTGATGACCCTATCGCTTTTATCCGCTTGAGGATGTACTTGTTTGTTGAACATAGGGCGCCAGTAAGCCTTGCGTTCCGGAGTCATCACTTAGAATGTTTCTAATTGTGAAAGATCCGGACGCAGACTTGATTCTTGCATTCTGTGACATCAGACGCTGGTTTTATGAATCTTGTACCGAGTCCAAGTACTTAGATATTTTTCATAAGTCTTGGATTTTGAAAACGCAGACTCCCTGCTGGCCTCATGGTCCTCAGGTCTGGACGCGGATCCTCAGGTCTGGACGCGGATTTTGATAATTTCTGCGTCCAGTATCTCTTCTGCGTCTGAATTATAGACACTTAATCATTTTCGTCTAGACTTCTGATCAAGTGTCATTTTCTTATGCAGTGCGACACTCTTCCAGCCCACTCTCTAAGAGGCGCCACTTCGGGCATGTAGGTGGTGCTGACCGTGATTTAACCTTTGTGCTGTAAAGGACTGCTCCTGTGACTGCCGACAAGTCGAAGGAGCGAAGGGAGAAGCTCGCCAATGTTGACGCGGTAACCTTTCGGGAGCTTATGACTGACACGGCATTCACAACGAATGCTCGTGCTCCGATGGAGAAGCCTGCTTTCTTCTTTGGAGACCATATTAGCAAGGGCGGCTATTCTTTGTATGACGGAGATTATAAATGGTTCCGTCAGATAGGGGATAGAAGATTCTTCCTTCCGAACATGGAGAGGATGTACCCAATATCTTATCTTTAGCACATGTCCGTCCCTCGAAAAATGACATGGGAGCTTTCTCGACCCGTCCCTGAGGTTACTCTCGGCAACTTTGGCTCCAAGAAGGTATATCATGCTGGTCATGATAAGGAGGTTTTCGGCCTGTTTCCCGGGCTGTTGAGGACCGATCACCCAGTAGGAGAGACTCCTAAACTCGGCACCACCTTCCTCAACGCATTCATGAAAGTGGGGGGTGATTTTCCGGTCGATTTTCGTTCGCCCGGGTGGATCCATTCCACTGAGAAGAATTGGTGGGGCAAGATGGTGAGCTTCGTCCTCGCCGATCTTGGAGGCCTGTTGGAGCATGTGGAATTGTACCAGGCGGTCAGGGCCGTGCAGTATGGTATTCCACCAAGTTCTCAAAACTTCTTTGGGGTCCTGGAGCGTTACAATCCTCTGACGGGGACATTCTTCACTCCGGTCGGAGAGATGGGTCTTGCCCTGCACGAGTTGTACGAAGTCTCGGGGCTGGTAATGGGGGACTCTCCCTATGAGGAATACGTCCCGACCACTGAGGAGCTTCACCTTTTGAAGAAAGCGTCTCCTCGAGTGTACGAGACTTATTGGGAGTGAAAAACACCTAGAGGGGGGGTGAATAGGTGTTAGTGCTAATCTAAAAACTAAATGCAAAACTAAGTGCGCTAAATGTGAAAGCTAATGCAATTCTTGCACAAACTTAATACAACATAACAAGTGTAGCCGAATTCCCCGTGAAGGGCTCTGGACTAACTCCTCTTGATTCCCCTTGAATGGGTTGAGGTGCTATGTGAAGCTCTTGTTGGTTAAGTATAAGTTAGGCACACACACAAGCAAGCCAAGCAAATAAAGATGAATAGCAATATGAATATATGCAAGGTAATACAAGCAAATAGATATGATATGGCAATATGAATTATGCTCAACACAAGCAATATATGATATGAATGAGGTATGATGCTATGCACAAATAAATGAGAGAGAGAGTTGAGAGATATTAGATCAAACGCAAACACACGGATATGTTTCGAGGTTCGAGCACCCTTGCTCTACATCCCCGCCTACACCACCGTGTAGGATTTCCAATCCACTATACCGTCCACCGAGGACTCCCACCGAGGGAACCTTCACCGAGAAGGATTTTTACAACAATGGAGTACCGAACTCCTCTCTCAAACAACCACCTCACAACCGAGGGGTAGGCCCGTAGCCAATACAACAACCAATCCACCTCACACTTGAGGGATACAAACCAACAACCAACTCCACCTCACCAAGATGGAGTAAACACCAATCTCCACCTCACAATAGAGGGAGCAAACCAACAACCCAAATCACAACCTCAACCTCTACCAAAGAGGGAGCAACCAAGAAATCAAGGGTTTACAATAGTGGTCTCTTTAACCACAAACCTCTTTCCTTTTTCTTTTCCACAAAACAAAGATCCTAAATAGATTAGGATAGGAGATAGCTCAAGTGTGGAAACAAGGTGTTTTTGGAAACAAGCAACAAAGAAAAACTAATTGGGAAGTCTCTTGTGAAAGATAGAAAATGAAAGATCAAATCAAAATTCCAAAACCTAATTTTCTTTGATTTTCCAAAAACCCAAAACACAAATCAAATTGGAAGTTTAAAGCCCAAAACACTTTTGAAAACTTGTTTTAAACACTTTAGAAATCAGAAATTTTTTCTTCATAAAATCTTAGCCAAAAACCCAAAGAGATGGGGTTTATATAGGCCCAATACAAAACTAGCCGTTAGAGCTGAGCTGGCAGCTCTGACAGGCAGCGGTCGACCGATCCGGTCGACCGCCAACGGTCAGAATTATGACCGTTGGGCAACCACGGTCGACCGGCCCGGTCGACCCAAACAAACAGAGAGCTCTGCTCTCAGACCGGTCGACCGTCCCGGTCGACCGTCCCGGTGTCTCCAAACGTGCACAGATTTGTGCACGTCGGTCGACCGACCCGGTCGACCGACCTCAGCCCTAGTCGACTAGTCAGGTTACTAGTCGACTTGGTTGAAGCCTGGAACAGAAAATTGGATAAAAACATATTTTGAAAATACTTATATCTTTTCTAAAACTTCCATAAAATACTTGTTTTATCATTTTATTTTAAAACACAAACTAGTGATAAAAATTTCAAGACATATATCAATCATATCAATTCATTTTTGAGTCTTGCAAATTTTATCAAAAACAAAACTTGTATTTTTATCAAACTTGATTTTTTCAATACATGAATAAGATAGTCAAAATAAGTTTGTCTAGCAAGTTTAAAGCATGTATGTATATCTAGAATACATCTAATATACATAGAAATAAAGTAAACTTGTTTTGATCTACTATTCATGAAAACCAAATCCAAAACATAAATCTTTTGTGTGTTGTGCACTTGAGCATATCAACTATACTAAACTTTACAAATGGATCTAAACACACTATCTAAACTATAGATACCTAAGTCTTCTTGATGATCTTCATCTTCAAGTTGACTTGCTCCAAAACTCCATCCATGGGCTAGGCAAGGTATGAACTTGAAGCTTTGGCCCTGGAATCATCATGAAAGCTTCTAAACTCCTTGTTGAAGCTAATCACCAACTAATATCTTGGTTAATTATCTGAAACTTAAACAACACAAGATTATTAGTAAACCTAACTCCATGAGTTAATCATCATCAAAACTAGGGTGGAAGGCCTTTGGGCCAACAGGGAGGTGTTGTGTCACTTCCACATTTGCGGCCAGATAACCTCTTGGAGGGCGAGGGAGTCAAGCAGCTGTCTTGGACAAGCTACTTGTTTAATGGCGTCAATCAGAAAGACCATCCAGTGACCCGACTGGCTCCCAGCTCTGACGAGGAGATTGCCGATAGGATTCAGGCTTCTGTAGACTCTTACACCGCGGAGTCGAACGAGGATACTTTCGAACCTGACACGATTTTTGAAAGTTTCGTCATCAAGCCCGGTCCCCTATCTCCAATCGAGCACTGCTGGCGGGCTTCTTAATGTTGTGGTTAAAGCGCTGTGTGGTGCCGACACTGCCACATGAAGTGATTGTTGCCGATGTAGTGTACCTGGCGGTGCTCCTGGCTTATGGTAGGCCCATAGCCCTCCTCCCGGCCATGGTGGCCGGTATTCAAAGCGGGTTGCGGGCCTTAACTCAAAGTTTGTGCAGGGTAGAGAAGGTTGTCGACTCCCAGGGTGAGCCGATTGTTGACTCAGAGGGGAGGCCGACGGTAAAACATCCCAACCCTCGGGTTGAACTTCCCTACACGTACCTAATGGCTTGGTACGTTATGCACTGTCCCTCCCTGATGATGCCGGTGTCTTGGAGTGAGGGGTTTACCCCTTTCGTACAGCGGTTGGAGGGTTCAAGCTGGTGTAATACTTATATGTATTTCATTCGGAGGTGCATTCTAACTGCTTCGAACTACCAGATCAATCGCTGCTTCCCCGAGATTGCTAGTGCATCTTTCGGGGATAAACTTGCTGACTTCGTGGGCCCAGATGACTTCACGAGGCTGTCATCGGGAGTTTTCTGGTGGTTGGTCAACATTCGGCCCAGGTATGTGCTTTTCTGACAAGGGAATTCGTGCACGATCGAGCCGTGCATGCCGAATCGCTTCGCCCGACAGTTCGGCTATGATCAATTATATGTCGGTAACCCCAATGCTCGACTCGCCTTCAGTGGGAACTTGTTTGAAGGTGCTCGGGCTTGGTATTATAGTGTGGCCGGAGGGACGGAAGCGCTTTTTCGTCTGCCTCCCAAGGAACCGAAAGGCTGTACAAGCCTTAGCTTCTGTACCTGGTACTTCCAGGCCAACCAAACGCCTGACTTTGCTCCAGAGTACTCATGCATCGAGAGTATCAATGCATCTTACGAAGCAAAGTTGGGGTCCAACAAACGCTCACGAGGCGTTGAGGAGTATCGGAAGGCTCTGAAGGAGACCAGAAGGGTATCAAGGGAGGAGCCGCGAGCAGCAAAGGGTCGACAGGTGGCGCGTAAGCGTCCTCAAGGCTCTACTCCCACTGTTGAGCCTGCCCCCAAGAAGGTCCGGAGAGACTTGGCGGCCGCAGTTTCTCCGTCCGAAGACATCCCTTCTGGTGTTGAGGAACAGAGGGAAGAATCGGAAGATGAGGATGACGCCTCCTTAGTTCGTACCCGTGGGTTGCGCAGCAGAGGCCCCAGGATTTTAGAGGAAGGGGAGTTCGCTGACAACCCACCGCCGCTGACGAGGCTGAGCAGCTTGAAGTCGACATAATGAGCGGAGGTGATGTTAAGATTCCAGGGGTCTCAACTCAGCCTGGGTCCTGGAGTTGTGTAGCTCTCTGTATACCCTGTCGGTCGACTTGCTCCTTTAGTAGTCGACTAATAGCCTTAGTAGTCGACTACACTTGCCTTATAGTCGACTAATTGGATGACCTGGATGCTGTGTAGTCTCTGTGTTGATCAGTACTTACTTGCTAGTCGACTTGCCTTCCTACCTAGTCGACTAGTACCCTTTATAGTCGACTTACCCCAACTTGTTAGTCGACTAACCCTCCCTCTAGTCGACTACTCATCTCCCTAGTCGCGACTAATGCCTGTCTGTCAGCTGTGTGTAGTTCCTTTGTTGGATGTAGAACTTACCCATGAGTTATGTAATGGATATAGATGGATGTATATGATTTCTAGAGATGGATGTTGGTGGTAATGACTTGATCTAATAGAACTTAGATGCATGTATATGTTATGATGCCGAGTATCGGGATATTATGTTTGATCCTAATAGAAGAGGGAATTGTGAAGACTTGAGAATTAGATGGGATGGTTGGAGTGAGAGAACTAGTACTGATATTGTTATGTATTGGGACGGCAATTATTGTATCAGATTACTTGATTTGTATTGATACTTGTTGATCATGTAACTATTGGAATATGAGTTGATTTTTATGACTTTAGATTGATCTTGAGTTAGAGGTTATCCAGAATTTATATTCTTTATATAGGGGCCTGATCTGTATTAAGATGAGATTGACGTAGTTGGTTTATAGTTGTGACCATTTAGGATTTGTTTAGATGATATGTTGTTGATGTTGAGTACCAAGAATAGATATTCTAGACCACATTTTGTTTGAGGATGTTTCATCTGTAGTTATGATTATGGAGTTTGTTGACTTGTTGATATTGAGGACATACCGTGTGCTTCATGTATAGTGACTGATCAATTCAGTCAGGGAGATAGAGTTATTATGAGAGTGATCTCATTGATATTGGTGATTATATATATATGTTCAGAGTTTTATGATAGCTATTGATCGAACTGATTATTGATGACTTAGAAGATGGATATGAGATATTGACTTGTTTTAGATTAGACTGTTCATTGAGCAGCATTTGGATTCGTTATTGTATAAATTAATGTTATTGAAAGTTACTGGGAAAATATTGTCAGACTGTAACACATTCATTGTTATATTGTTCTACCGTTTACACGGTATTATTGTTCACATTGTTATTGTTATATTGATATTGTTATTGTCACCGTATGGTCCCAGTAATCGAAATAACATGGATATTATTGATTGTTGTGAATGATAATATAAATTGACGACTTACACTGGGATTGGGGAAATTGATGGAGGAGACAGCGTCTGTATTTTGGGTGGACCTAGGATACAGGTTGCGCAGCCGAGATACGGTTCCACTACAGGGTTCCGGGGGATGACTGACATCCCGTATTGTTCATATTGTCATTGATATTGACACATTGTTATTGTTATTGACTACCTAGTGGTAGGACCTGGTTCAGCGCCAGGTGATTGGGCCGTGGTTCCGGGTATGTACGGAACCCACCTAAAGCATGGACAAAGTCTCTTCTATTAATTTCAATAACTTAGGACCCTGATTGACACGTGTAGTAGGCATAGTATGGGATGCGTCTATTACAGGTGGCAATTGGTGTTCGCTGACATAAATGTTAATAAATTGTTTATAGCATATTGTGACTAACTATATCACCTGATTGTATATATATATATATCACTATTAGACATATGATTGTAACCAGGACCAGATTTATGACCAGAATTGGATATCAG
The DNA here is from genome assembly GCA_038442645.1 of Agave tequilana. Taxonomy (NCBI): domain Eukaryota; kingdom Viridiplantae; phylum Streptophyta; class Magnoliopsida; order Asparagales; family Asparagaceae; genus Agave; species Agave tequilana. The sequence goes on along the minus strand of JAVJIF010019600.1, from coordinate 58,764 downwards.
CTTAGTGACATGTGATAAATTACACGCCTTGATATTGATTGCTTACTTACAGTTGTGACAGTTGTCTTCTGTTGATTATCAGTTATACTACTGTTCAGTTATTTATCTTGTTATTCAGTCTTTTATATCTGCAGTTATTCCTATTGTTATTTATGCACATTGTTCTTCTGCACAAGCTCTTCCCTTTACACACACACTCACCATGGTCGCGTTCTGACGACCCTGGATTTGCATGTCCAGATATTGGACGGTTTGTTTATGTTGTGCAGGTGTTCGATGAGACTATACATATTGCGAGGAGCCTGAGTCTCTCTCTGATTCTGATATTCTCATCCTTCTTATATTCCTGTTACTTTCATGATTCTCCCTTTACCGCATTCAGCTGCCATTTTCTTTCTGTTATTCATCTATTATCATTGTTTAGACTTTATATGTATTATTGCAGTGATCATTGATTATTATGGTTTAGATTTATAGCTTGTTCAGGTTAATTTAGGCTTAACGTGTATGCGTGGGGTATTTTCCTCGCGTATATACGTCGCCGACTCTCGTCGCGACTCCGTTCCTACGTATTTTGGGAAGCGGGGCGTGACAGGGTTTTCTTGGTATCAGAGCCAGGTTAAGGAGGATTCGATTGTAAAATTCTTTTGATTGGATAGAAGATTACAACAGATCGGTCTTTCGATTACAAGGGAGGGAGGATGTTGAGTCTTGAATCCTCCCTTTGTTTAAGGCTGGGTTCTTCAAGTGGCGATGGAGAGTGAATCTTGTTCTCCATTGACCGGGTGACCGTCGAGACCTTCCAGGGATCTCCTCTTCGGATGGTAGATGGAGTAACTCAGCTCTGTCTACCAAAACTCTCAAAGAGAAGGTAGGCAAAGAGCAACTTGAACACAACAAGTTCTCTGAAGGGTTTAACTCTTTCTCTCTCTTTTCTCTCAGAGCTCTTTTCTTCCAGAAGTCCTCTGACTGAAAATTAGACTGTCAAGTCCCCAGCGGAGTCGCCATCTCTTGTATGCGTCAGAAAAGGAGGATTCGATTGTAAAATTCTTTTGATTGGATAGAAGATTACAACAGATCGGTCTTCCGATTACAAGGAAGGGAGGATGTTGAGTCTTGAATCATCCCTTTGTTTAAGGCTGGGTTCTTCAAGTGGCGATGGAGAGTGAATCTTGTTCTCCGTTGACCGGGTGACCGTCGAGACCTTCCAGGGATCTCCTCTTCGGATGGTAGATGGAGTAACTCAGCTCTGTCTACCAAAACTCTCAAAGAGAAGGTAGGCAAAGAGCAACTTGAACACAGCAAGTTCTCTGAAGGGTTTAACTCTCTCTCTCTTTTCTCTTAGAGCTCTTTTCTTCCAGAAGTCCTCTGACCGAAAATTCGACTGTCAATCCCCTCTTCAATTCGTCCGAAAATCCCACCCCTTCTTCGTAGCGACGGGGCTATTTATAGGGTTTCAGGGCGTACGTGCCTCCTAAAAACATTCCATAATGGGGGCTAACTTTCCCCGTTATGTGGGCCGTGATTGGCCCCGAAACCGGGACGGTTACAACTAAAACGCGGGTGTCAGCCCACGCGCCTTGGAGCTGTTGAGACGCGGGTTTTGACCTACACACCTTGGTGTGGCTGAGACGCGGCTGTTGAGCCTCGCGCCTTGATGCTGCTGAGACGCGGGTTTCGACCCTCGCGCCCTTGGTACGGCTGAGACGCGGGTTTCGACCCTCGCGCCTTGGTGCGGCTGTGTTGGCTGAGATGCGGCTGTAGAGCCTCGTGTCTAGAACTTGGAATTCTGCTTTTTAATGGCTTGTCTTTTAGTGATTTTTAGACAGCCTACATGGCCCAGACCTGTGACTTTTAGAAAAAGAAAAACTTACATACCTTGGGCTAGAAAATTTGTAGCCCAGTCATTAAGGCCCATTTTACTGGCACAAAAACTATATATTAAAATCATAAATTTCATGAATTTTCACCAGTTTTCAAAAAATCTATTACTCACTTATGAAATTCCAACAAAACTGCCACCTGCCATTTTGCTTATGCTCTTCGTTGTAATTCGTTTTATTTTTTTTGGTTGATATACGGGGAGAATTTCTTCAAGAATCAGGATGGGAGGTTCTGCGATGGTTGACTCATCATTGACTTTCTAAGTAATTTTGTCTCTCCTCTCTAATACGTTGTGATGCACCGATTCGTCTAAATTTAAATTTTCCACATGTCTATATCGATTGGATACGCGATACGATTCTTGTTGGATACTTCTATACAAAAAAGTATCAAGTTTAAAATAATAATAAGATCTGAACCGGATGAGTTATAAATTCTTTCATAATTCAGAGGTTCAATTAAAATCGCTCAATCTTCCATCCAATGAACTTGATCTAAGTGAAACAAGACGGTATAAATATTTTTTAACTCCACAAGCCACTAAGTTTATACAATTTCTCCTTTTAGCTTATTCTGAAATTCCTTCAACACTTTTTGCTCTATGATTGAATTATGAAATAACATAATTACATAGATAAAATGTTACTTAATGTCTATATGCACGCAGTATCCTATCGTTAGTTTTTTTTTCAATTTTTGTGTATTCACATATCCGTATTATATCTTATTGTATCCAATATCGATATCTGCATCTGTGTAGCCTTGCATTAGCATATATACTGACATGCTCCGCTTCCCAAAATATGTGAAAACGGAGTTGCGATGAGAGTCGGCGACGTGTATACGCGAGGAGAATACCCCACGCATACACGCTAAGCCTAAAGTAACCTGAATAAGTTATATAAAATCAATTATACTAAATCATAATCACTGCAATAACATATATAGATGTCCACACATGATATCATATGAAATGAAAATGAAATGGCAACTGGATGTAATATAGAAAGAATCAGGAAATAGTATGAATAAAAGAGAATCAAGAATACCAGAATCGAAAGCTCCGGGTCCTCGCATAGCGTACAAGCTCATCAAAACCTTTTCAATGAAATCAAACATCCAATCTGAATGTGCAAATGCAGGGAGTCACAATTCATAGTGAATGTGTAAGAATAAAAGGAAAAGTGTGCATATAACTGTGAGCATATGAAAATAATATATACTGGAATAAGACAGAAATAATAATATGCAAAACATAAATAGACAGTAAGGCAATCAACAATAGAATCAGATATCCAATCAGGTCATGTGTACAGTCGGGTGTCTATTACAGTCTATATATATATCAGGTGGGTAGAGTCAGTCACAGTATACGATAAACAATTTATCATTATTAATTATGTCAGTGGACATCGATTGCTACCTATAATAGATGCATCTTATGCTACGCATACTACATATGTCAATCGGGGGTTCTAAATTATTGAAATTGATATGTTGGAGACATTGTCATGCTTTAGGTGAGTCCCGTACATACCTGGGTAAAGGCCCAGATGCCTGGCGTTGAACCAGGCCCTACAGCCAGGTAGTCAGTAACAGTACTCACAATATCACTATGAAACAATACTCACAGTAACACTGTGAAACAACAAATATATGGGATGTCAGTCATCCCCCGAAACCCTGTAGTGGAACCGTAAGTTGGTTGTGCAACCTGTATCTCAGGTCCACCCAAAATACAGACGTTGTCTCGGTCATTAATTTTTCCAATCACAGTATAAGTTATCCATTTACATTATTATTTAATTCAGTTAAAACAATTAATATCATGTTACTAGAATACTGGGACGATGCGATGACAGTAACAGTAATCAAATACACGGTGTACAATAACATGAATAGTAAACAGTATCAGTAACCGTGTATACGATGAACAATAGAACTGTACATGGTGTTACGGTCTAACAATACTCTCCTAGTAACTTCTCGTAACATGAAATAACACAGTAACATATCTAGACACAGATTCCTTACAATATAGTCCCATCTAGAATCAATCCATTAAAATCTTATCCATCGATAATAAGAATATATCGGTAACTGATCCTTCGACTTATAGTCTCAATATAATCATCGTGAACATCACATATCAATTCATAATCTCAAAAGTCATCATGAACATTAAATACTAGGTCTGTCGCAGAGTCTCCGGTATCGTAAAGTACAAGTCTAATGAACAATTAATCAGTTATCTCATCCCATCAATCTACTTTGATCATCCAAGTCATCGATACATCCATCCTCTAAGTCACTGGTGTATCCAAGTCCCAGTATATAGAAATACATACTCATTTACATCTAACCAACTGTCACTACATAATCTGATTAAGATTATCAATCCACTCCCTCTTCAATCAAGCTCGATCATAGACCCAAATATCACAACACAATTTCACCGAGTATATGTATAATCCATTAGTCCCGGCCAATCTCATTTATACCTATTCCTCAACCCCCAGTCAAATCATACTCCGACACACTTACTGATAGATCCAAAACTAATATCTAATCTTAACTCCCGTTTAAATAATCACCAAACACAGAGATCCAACCTGATAAATAATTTACATGAGAAGCCATGTATTTAACCACCAACACGAACTAATCAACCTGAAGATCCAGTATATATTTATATTTTATCACCAAATACGAAAAGATCTAGTCTATTACGTATCTCAGGTAAAGTCCATGCATCTGAATACCAAGATAACGGATCCACTATATATCCATGCATTCCACTAATCTGTACTAATCCAATTTACATTCACCTCTAAGTGATAAAATACTATATCCAAATATATTTAAACATGAATATATATATAATCCATCATCCCAAGATCCAACTCTCTTTCAGTGTATCAATCATAAATCGATAGTCCGTTGTCCCAATAGTATGAACAAAATATAGAATCAGCAGTCTGTCTTCCTGGAATATTCATCTCACTAATTATCGATAAATATCTACTCGATACAGTGTATCATAAACTCTAACATAGTTGTCTGGAGTGGTTAATCAATTACTCAAATGTATGCATACATGAACCATAACTAAGATGTACGAGTGATAACAGCGCATGAACAATAATTTAACGGTAAATACAATTTATTGTTATTCACCATGCGTTAATTTACACTTAGGAATATAAAGAGAAGAGAAAAAGAGTTATAAAGGGGAGGAACTCACGACCGGCCATGAAGAGTTCGACAGTGGAGAAGGCGAAGGCAGCGGAGGATGTCGGGGTGTCGCGAGCTGCCGTCGGGATCTCGTTGGAGAAGAAAAAGGAGGTCGCATGGTGGGTTGGGGTTGCCAGCAAAGGAAAGAACGAAATTAGGTTAGAGTTTTGGTTTAGGATTAGATGTTTATATAAGAGATGTTAATTGGTTATGATTATATAATTAGGATTAAGATAATTTAAGATTAGATGGTTAGGATTAGGAGATAATGAGAGATTAGTTTAGTTAGGATTTTTATTAATTAAGATAACTATAGGATTTAGTAGTTAGGATTATGAGGATTGGGTTGATTAAGATTTGTATTTGATGGATAGTATTAGATAGGATTAAATACAGGAAGACATATATAGCGTTAGTGATTAGATAATTAAGATATAGGATTACATAGTTAGGATTTAGAATTTAGATAAGGATTAAAATAGATTTAAGATTAGTTAGGATTTTATTTTGAAATAGAGTTAGTTGAGATTATGATTTTGAAAATAGGATTTGGATCTAGGGTAAGTTAGGATTAGATATGATTTTTGTTAGGATTTGGATTTGAGATAAGATTAAAATTAGATATTGAATAATAGGTTTTGGTTTGATTTTGACTCAAATAAAAAAAAATAGAAGGAATGAAAATGATCTCATGACTTGGGTCAAGAAAAAATAAAAAAAAGATATGAAACATATGGGCTAATGGTAAAAAGTAAAGCATATGGAAATAGATACTTAGGTTTGGATTGGGCTTAGGATAAAGAATAAGAAAATAAAAGAAAAAAGAAGAGAAAAATAGGGGGGCAAGAAGTGAGCTTGTCCAAGAATAATACACAAAATAAATATCAATAATATTAATAATAAGAATAATAACAATAATACACAAAAAATTTAATAATAACAATAATAATAATTACCAATAGTAATAACCATAATAATAATAATACATAACAACAATAATAATTAACACAAAATACATGCAATAAAAAAATATTATTATTATTTATTATATTTTGTATTTCAAAAATAGAGGTATTACATTCTCCCCACCTTATAAAAAATTTCGTCCTCGAAATTTCAATAAATTAAGGAATAATAAAAGAAATTAAAGTTAAGGGAGAAAATAAACAAGCTTCCACGTCGCTTCTCTGCGACACCACGATTTCGCTGCGCGCTCTAATCTCTACTATTGGCTTCAACATGGAGTGATCAAACGCAGGAGACAAAATCGAAGAAATAAAATTGAAAAGAAGAATAAGAATCAAAATGAAATTCACATCACTTTAAAAGAAGAGTTGGAATCAGGGATATCAAAAAATCAAAGAGATGGATATCAAAAAAGGGACGATCAATTCTCAAGTGGACTCAATATCATTGCATGAATCTTGTATGTATATTACAGTGTCAATATAACTTGTTTCAAGTTACTGATAAGAACTAGGTCCTTTTTTTATGTTGAACCTGGCTCTGATACAAGAAAACCCTATCACGCCCCACTTCTCAAATATGTGAAAACAGAGTTGCGACGAGAGTCGATGACGTATATATGTTTGGTGGGAGAAATTCGTGAAAAATTTTCTTGAATCAATGAAGAATTACAACGGATCAATACTCCGATTACAAGAGAGAGGGAATTTCTTGATTGATTCTCCTCTTTATTTAAAGCTGGGTTCTTCACGTGGCGGTGGAGAGTGAGTCTTGTTCTCCGTTGACCGGCCGAACGTCAGGATGTCTTGGGAATCCTCTCTTTGGATCTACTGGTGGAGTAGCAGCTCCTATCAGTAATGGAATCTCAAAGAGATTTAAAGAACTTGAACTCAACAAGTTAACAGAAAGAGTTGAACTCTTTCTAGGCTATAAGAACTTCGAGGCCGAACTCTGCTGAGGTAGCTCTCCTCCTCTGCCCATGGCTTCTTGGATTCCTCCATCAGGACTCTCTTTCTCAGCCCTTTTAGAAGAGGTCCCCTCTATGGGTCCTCTTACATCCCCTTAGAGAGGTCTCATATTTTTTCTCTCAGACCCCCTCCAGAGCTCCTCTTTTCTCTACCTATTCATAGTTATTTATAGAGGAATTGGGGTGTAAACAACCCCTTAAATCTCTCCATAATGGGAGGGGTGTAATCAACTCCTTAAATCTCTCCATAATGGGAAATTATTCCTCATTATGTGGAGAGAAAATGGGTTGTAACTGTCCAAATTCGTGGCTGTCAGTTACAGCAGAAATGCGGGTCTCGCACTGGACGCGGACCTTACTTTGATATTGCTACGCGGAGCTCACAGGCTCGCGTCTGTATTGGAACGCGGAGCTGCTCAGGCTCGTGTTTGAGTTGAACGCGTCTGACAAAGGACACGAGGTCTACGTCTGGCGACCTCCGCGTCTGAGATTGGAATGCGACCTCCGCATCTGACTGAGGACGCGAGATCCGCGTCTGGCGATCTCCGCGTCTGAGATTGGAATGCGACCTCCGCGTCTGACAGAGGACGTGAGGTCCGCGTTTGAGGTTGGAACACGACCTCTGTGTTTGCGAGGTCCGCGTTTGAGGCTTTGTCCTTGGTAATTTTTTGATAGCCGACAGAACCCCCTCCAAAGTTTTCGAAACTTCGCAGTTGACTGAGACGAATTTTGAAATACTTTGGACTTCGGTTGAATTAGGCTTCCTGTAATTGGACTAGAATTCTTCTGCGAGGCAGTTTTCTGAGGTGCTCTGAGCTTGATCCCGTCTGGATGGTGAACTTTATGAGTGTACTGTTGAACTTCTTGAAATCTCCTGGAAAGATCATCACAAGTGTCTTAGAAACTCAGCCTAGCACTTGTTATGAGCACTGGTTTGCTTGGTGTACTGTTAAACTGGTGGAGTTGTCGATTACTCTTACCAGTGTACTGTTGAACTGATTGCAGAAGTAAAGACATACTCCTTGTATTTAAAGGAAGAGGACACAATTTTGGCACACTGATCCAGTGGAGACGCGAACTTCACCAAAGTTGAGATGCGGTTCTCAATTGTTGTAGAGATGCAGTTCTCATTTGCTGTAGAGATGCAGCCTTTACCTGCTGTTGAGACTCGACTCTTAAGTTAAGTCGCAGCTTTATGCTTGAGACGCGAAGGTAACGCTCTAAGCTTCTTTGGAAGAGTTTAATTGTCAGAGGTGTGATATTAACTTGACAAGGACACGAGCTAGAGGTGTACTGTTAACTTAGCTCCATAAGAACTTTATTTTCATTGGAAAGACTGAAGATATCACTGTCATAGGTGGTATTAAACTTGACAGTAGAGGTAATACTAGAGGTGTGATGTTAAACTTAGCATTGGTCATATCGACTCCGATACGGAAGTTCGAGGGAAAGTCATTGTCATAGGTGTATTGTTGAACTTAACAATGAATTGGATGCTAGAGGTGTGATGTTAAACGTAGCATCGCTCATTGTAGGCTGTCTAAAAATCACTATAGACAAGTCATCAAAAAGCAGAGTCCAAACTCTAGACGCAGGGCTAATCATAGCCATCACTGCAGCACAAAGACGCGAGGGTCGAAACCCGCGTCTCAGCATCACTGCAGCACCAAGACGCGAGGGTCGAAACCCGCGTCTCAGCATCACTGCAGCACCAAGACGCGAGGGTCGAAACCCGCGTCTCTGCATCACTGCAGCACCAAGGCGCGAGGGCCGAAACCCGCGTCTCAGTTATAACTGGCCTCGTTATTAGGTCAATTGCCGCCCACATAATGAGGAAGTTAATCCCCATTATGGAGCGTTTTTAGGGGGCACGTTCACCCCTGAAAATCTCTATAAATAAGCCCCGTTGCTATAGAGAAGGGGTCGGTTGATCAGATAATTCTTTGAGAAGAATTTCGCTTGTGAGCTGTGTTGGCCCAAGGTTACAATCAACCCATGTTTAGTGTATTTTGATGATTACAAAACATATTAGTTATTTGTACTAATATAAATTGTTGTTTAAGTGTGTTTCAGGTTTATATATTAAAGAGATGAATTCTTCCCTAAAGGAAGGTACATTGGACTCAAGACAAGTCAAATTGGGCTCAAAGAACAATATTGAAGATCAAGTGAAGATAGCCCATCTTGAAGTCTTGAAGACCTAGAAGTTTGTAAGTGTAGTTTTTGTTAAAGATAGAATATGTGAAATTTGGCTCTAGGATTTGCACACACACTTGTTTTGTATGTTTCCTTTGTTTTTGAAAATGTTTATTTCTAAGTTTATGCCTTAGTTTATACATACATGGACTCAAAGCTTTATATCTTCAAAAACTTGTTTAAAACATGATATAAACTATTTTCTGCATAACACTTAACTTCAGATTTTTTAAAGAATTTTTACAAAATTTTCTATCTCAAAAATCTGCCAAAAAATATCTATTTCAGGCAGACCGGTCGACCGGCAGTCGACCGGCTGCTGTGTCCAGACATGCACAGGCTGTGCATGTCTGTCGGTCGACCGACCTACATACCGGTCGACCGGAAAAGAGATGTTTTGCTCTCTGTATCTTTTCGGTCGACTGGGTCGGTCGACCGATAGAAGGAAACTGTGTTTCCTTTGTTGGATCGGTCGACTGGCAGTCGACCGAAGCTCCAACGGCTCTTTTGCCAGCAGGGACCCGGTCGACCGGCAGTCGACCGGTAGGCCTGCATCAGCCATAACGGCTCTTTCTTCTTTTGGAATTTCAGAAAAACTGTTTTTAGTTTTCTCTTTTACAGAGTTTTTAGGAGTTGTTGGGACTCTTTTTCTGATCAAATTAGCTGGAAAAATCAGAGTTTTAACCTATTCTCTCCCTATAAATAGTGGGGAATAGGCCTTAGTTATTACCAAGAAAATACAAGTTTTCATAGTTTTCAAGAGAAAGAGAAAAATAGTTTAAAGCTTTCATTTCCATTCTTTCAAATTGGTTTTTCAGTTGTTGTTTGATCTCTAATATCACTCTACAACTGAAGCTTTTCTCACCACACTTCATAGAGCCAAAAATTTCATATTCTTTCTATAGGTGAAGTTGTAAAAGAGTGAGAGTGTTTGTAAAAGAGTGTTGTGGTCTAGTTAAAGATCACTATTTGTAATTCTTGTTCTTGTGGAGACAAGCTCCTTGGTGGAGTTTCTTTGTAAGGTGAAGCTACGGGCTTGAGGTCTTTGGAGGCCTAACTTGTACGGGATCCTAAGGGGATAGTGGAAACCCTTCACGGAGGTGAAGGCGGGGACTAGAGCAACGGGCTCGAACCTCGAAACAAATCATCTTGTTTGCGATTGCCTTGGCGTTCTTCTTGCTTACTTTCTTGCTTTATATCACTTCCAATTTATTGCTTGAGAACTAACCTTTGTTTGTGCAATCCTTATTTGTTTACTTTACTTGCTATTTTACTTGTGGAATCTTGTGTTGATATACTTGTTGTGTTACATTGTGAGCTTTTCATTTTCATCATCATACTTGGCATTGATCAATCACACCTCAATACAACACGGTTGCATTGCGCACCTCTAACCCATTTAAGGGGAATTGGGAGGAAGGAGTTCAGAACCTCGCAAGGGGTATTCGGCTCTTAGTCGTGTTTTTGAGAGATTGTTGCATCACTCATTTCACAAGTTTAAAAAGATCATTAGATTAGCAATTACACCTATTCACCCCCCCCTCTAGGTGTATTTCAAGCTGTACAAGCCCCCGAGACTTCCATCGAAAAAGAGAGTTCAACTCTTCAAGCAACTAGCTGCGTACAAGTTAATCTTTGCCTATAATCTCTTTGAGATTCCTGATCGACAGGAGCTGTGTTACTCCGTCTGCCATCCAAAGAGAAGATTCCCAAGAGGTCCTGACGTTCACCCGGTCAACGAAAAACAAGATTCACTTTCCACCGCCACATCAAGAACCCAGCATTAAATAAAGGGAGATTCAAGTCTAAACATCTTTCCTCTCTTATAGTCGGAGTGTTAATCCGTTGTAATCTTTCATTTGATTCAAGGAAATTTTACAAGGAACCTTCTCCCACCGTACAAGAGATGGCGACTCCGCTGGGGACTACTTTCTCTACTGACAAGCAAGTGGTGGCGCAAGGTGACGTCATCTACAAGGGAAAAACGGTCGAATCACTTGTCGTGGAATTTGACCAGGCGAAGTATGAAGAGTTCCTCTCTTCTGGCTCCAAGAGCCCTAAGGCCCGGGCCTACCGCAGAGTCTCTTCGGGGATTTGCTCTCAAGTCCGCTCTGAGATCCTCTCAGACGCGACTGATGAGAAGGATGTCGTGGCTAATCGCATCATGCGTAACGCCCGCGCCAACGTCTCTCAGGAGACCCGCGTGGTTAACGTTACTGATGTCAGCCATTCCATCCCCTTCCTCAGCGCCAGGTTGCCGGGGGTTCCCTTCAACCCTCACGATGTAACTGGAACGCTGAACGGCGACAGAGGCGGCGTGCGCGTCAACTACAAGTTAGAACAACTGTTTGTCCAACAGAGATAGGATGCGAAGTTCAGACCGGCGTCTCTTCTGTACCATATCAGACACGTGAAGTCTGCGTTTGGCAACCTAAACGTGAGATTCACTAAGCTTGCGTTTCTGAAGCACCGCTTCCCAAACGCCAATGAGAAGTTCGTGCTCTTTGTCAAAGACACGAGACACGTGCCTCTATACGCGGGACCCAGCAGCCCTGCGTTTCTCAAGCATCTCTATCCAGATGTGATAATCGGCAACACGAGAGCCGCGTCTCTTCTCACAGAGACGCCAGACTCGCGTTCTAGAGCCGCGACGCAAGAGCTGCATGAGCCCCGCGTCTCGGCTGTGCGAAGCAAGGATAACTCTCGCCAGTTGAAAAGCCCTCGACAATGCGAGGCTAATCTCTTCGATCCCCCTCCCGCGGATCTACGAGATTACTTGACAAGGAAGAGAAGTGCTAGTCGGATCACTCCATCGTGTTGCTGCAAATGGCTTATCACAATGCTCTCTGAGTGCCGCTGCAGTTCACGTGCAAGCCAGCAGTCTAAAGTTAGACAATTGACTCTGACTCCCTGATCAGCTAAAAGAAATCGCTCCCATAGGAGGAGGATTTTTTCTGACACTGAATACCCTGAACTCACTGCAAACATGACAAGTAGGAGTAAGGGAAAGCAACCTGTAGTCAGCTCCGACGAGTCTGACACAGAACCGGAAGGAGTGTACCGACATACTCGCACTCGGACTGGGGTAATTCCCCTGATTAATTACAGTGCCCTGGCTCGGGGCATTAAAGTAAATGACTCACATTCCGCTATTGCAGAGTCACAGGCTTCAAACTCTTTCATAGAGAAGGAGGCCTTTATATACATGACAAATACTCCTGAGGAGACAGCCAGGCGCTTGCAGCAGCAAGCCCAGGTCCAGAAGGAACAATTTGAGTTGATTCGTGCTCAACAAGAATCTATCGATTCCCTCAAGCGGATGCTGGCACAATTGCTTGAAGACAAGAGAAAGTCAACTGACAGAACCTCCTCTAAAAAGTCTAAAGGCAAACGAAAAGAGGGAGAAAGCTCATCTTCTGTACATATTGAGGAGAAAGAGCAACCTACTTCTGGCTCGTCTAAATCCTCATCTTAGGAAAAAGATGACCGAGACCAGGGAATGGTTCATTCTAAAAGAATGAATCAATTAGAGCAACGTCTCGAGGCCCTTACTAATCGGAAAGGCCTTCAAGAAGCAGGAGTGGTCCGGTCATATTCGGCCGAGTGGGACCTTGTTCCATACCCTCCCAAGTTCAAAGCTCCGACCCTCCAAGCATTTGACGGTAAAGGATCACCGAACCAACATATCTACTACTTTAAGTCTCAGACAGGGAACGTGGTAGAAACGATGCCATCCTGGCACGTTTGTTCATCGGCACCCTAAAAGGGCTCGCCTTTGAATGGTTCATGAAGCTCCCGGAAGGCTCCATTAAAAATTGGGGTGATTTGGAGAAGCACTTCCTGACACGCTTCTTTGAAGACGACTCAGAGGTCACAATGCTTACTCTTTTGGCCACAAAGCAGCGAAAGGGGGAGTCCGTCAAATCATTTGTAGAAAGATTTCAAAATATAGCACTCCGATGTCCAGGCGGTATGACCCAGGTCACCCTGGTGGAAACATGCCGCCATAATTTACAAACTTCGCTCCTCGCCCAAATAGGAGTTGCTGAAAGCCGCACCTGGAAACAATTAATCCAGCAAGGTGTACAGGCTGAAGAAATTGTCGCCCGAGTTAGGGCAGAAGAAAATAAACCCAGACCCCAAAAGGTCAACAAGGCGTGCACCAGACGCATCCCTTCAAATAAAAAGGAAGGATAACTTGGCGACAGAGACCAAATCCCCCGTCAAACCTCAACCGGTCAAGGGAAGTGGCTCTTCAAGTCAGCCGCGCGCCAGCAAGCAGTATTCCTTCAAGGACGAACATGTTGACTCGCTGTTCAAGTTACTTAACAAGAGTAACAGACTGAAGCTTCCTGATGTTAGACGCCCTGAAGAAGTCGGTAAAATCGATAATCCCAATTACTGCCTGTATCATAGGATGCTGGGACACCCCACCAAGAGCTGTTATGTCTTTAAAGACATCCTTCAAGCTTTGATTGACGCAGAAGTACTAAAACTCCGTCCAGAGCAGAAGAAAGTGACGGCCAATATGACTTCATTTCTCCAGTTTGGAAGACAACATCCAACACCCTCTGAAGTAGTCCACATCCCAAAAGGGGAGCTAAGAATGATCAACATAGACCCTCACCATCAACAAGAGAAGGGTCTTGTACCTGTTCCCACACCTAAGGGAGAAGTTATGTGGGTTCATCCCGACCTCATGGATGGCCAGCAATGGACTACTGTTACCAGCAGAAGGTCCAAAGGCAAAGCGAAAGCTTCATTCTGTAATGTGGTGTGCGCTTCTTCCCGGGAAGCGGAAACTGATGTTCCCTCACTGACTAATTCAAATGAGGAAACAATAGTTCTCGCCGCAGAACCCACCTAACTTGTGGCGGAAACCCGTTCGGGTCAGTTATATTTGAAAAAGTATGACGAAATGGCGGCAACTCCTCCAAAAGTCGCTACGAGTCAGCCAAGCCCTCCACAAAACAACCTATGGAGAGACAGAAAGAGCTTCAGTTTTCCAAAGCTCCCTCAAAGGACATCGCGGAAGGATCCGCAACACCTTACCGCTTTGACGTCCTGACTCAACTGGCCAATATCCCGGCCCGAATTACTCTTTACGAGCTCCTGAAGCTATCAATGTCAACCAGAGAAGCTTTAAGGGAGGCTCTCGCTAATGTTGAGGTTTTCATGACCAAGGTACCGGTCAGACCACAGGAGGAAGATGTAGAAGATTGCCTCCACGCATCCCAAAATACTCCCCGCATCACTTTCACAACAAATGATATGCAGGTTAAGGGGAAACATGATCGACCCCTATACTTCACAGGGTACTGTTGGCCCAAGGTTACAATCACCCGTTTTTAATGTGTTTTGATGATTACAAAACATATTAGTTATTTGTACTAATATATTTGTTGTTTGAGTGTGTTTTAGGGTTCTAATAAAACTAGAAGTTTTCTTCCCTAAAAGAAGGTGTTTTGACTCAAGTTCGCCTCAATTCGGGCTCAAGTATCAAGCTTGCAAGATCATATGGAGAAGCCCACTTGAAGAACTTGTAGTCCTTTAGAACCATTGTAAGAAATAGTTTGTTAAAGTTTGAGTTTTAAAAAATTGGCTCTAGGATACACACACACATATTCTTATACAAGTTTTCATGTTTAACTTTTCATGCCTTGGTATATATATACTTGACTCCAACTTTTTTACAAAATGAATATCATGTTTAAATCATGTATGTACACTCTTTCTAGCATGATTTACAATACTTCAAAATATTTTACAAAAATTCCAAGTTCTGTTTCTTGCTGTTTTTCTGTTTCAGGCAAGACCGGCCGACCGGACCGGTCGACCGGAGCTTGTATCCAGGACGTGCACGCTTGTGCATGTCTGTCAGCCGACCGCCGGGTCGACCGACTGAAAGCAGTTTTGCTCTCGGGTTTTCTGGGTCGACCGTCCGGTCGACCGCCTTCAGAAAGCTGTGTTTTTTTCTAGAGGACGATCGACCGAGCGGTCGACCCGAGCCCAACGGCATATGCCAGTAAGGCGGATGGCCGACCGTACCGGCCGACCGCCAAGCCTGCTGAGCTCCAACGGCTCTTTCCTCTTTGGTGATTTTCTGAAACCTATTTTTTAATCTGTTTTGTGGCAGATTTTCTCTGAATTTTAGGGATTATTTTCTGATCAAATAAGCTTTATTTTAAAATGTTTTAATCCCTTTCTCTCCCTATAAATAGAGGAGAATTGTCTCTTGCAAGACACCAAGAAAATCCCTAGTTTACAAGTTTTCAAAAGAAAGAAAAAATTTCAAAGCTCTCCATTTTCCCTTTCATTCTTGAGCTTGTTTTCAGTTGTGTTTTCTAGCAAAAATCATTCTACAACTGAGTTTTTCTCACTACACTTCTTAGAGCAAAAATTCCCTACTCAATCTATAAGGAAGTTGTAACAGAGTGAGAGTTTGTAAGAAGTTTAGTGATCTTGTTGTGATCACTTTGGTTACTTGTGTTCTTCTTCATCTTGTGGAGACACCTCTTCGGTAGAGGTTCTTGTAAGTGGTGGAGCTCGGTGCTCCGGTCTTTGGTAGACCTTATAAGCGTCCTCGGTGGATAGTGAAAACCCTTCACGGAGGTGAAGGCGGGGAGTAGAGCGGTGGTTCGAACCTCGAAACAAACATCTTGTGTTTGCGATTGCTTTGTGTCCTTGCTTTAAATTTCTCTTGCACTCTATTGCTTTCAATTACTTGCTTGAGATCTTATCTTCTTTACTTGTGATATATTGTGTGCATTTCATCATTGCATATTATTCATTTTTTTCGATCAATTCTCATACAACAAGGTTGCATTGCGCACCTCTAACCCATTCAAGGGGAATCAGGAGGAAGGAGTTCAAAACCCTTCACAGGGTATTCAGCTCTTAGTCTTGTTTTGAGAGATCGTTGCATCATTCATCCATCTTAGTTTTAAAAAGATTGTTAGATTAGCAATTACACCTATTCACCCCCCTCTAGGTGTTTTTCAGGTACATCGGATCATTTGAAGTAAGCCGTATTCAGGTAGATCCAGGGTCTGCATTGAGCATTATGCCTCGCTGGGTCATGCAACATTTAGGGATTCCTGCCCACCTGTTGAGTGCTACCCAGACGACCATTTATGGGTTCAATGCCAATGGTACCCGTCCAATGGGGAAGATCAAACTCAAATGTCAAATTGGGGATTTAAAGTCGGAAGTGACATGCTACGTGATCGATGCCGACACCTCATACAATTTGCTGCTGGGACGACCATGGATTCATTGTAATTTTATCGTTCCCTCCACTCTGTTGGCCCAGAGGCCTTCCACTCTAGTTTTGATGATGATTAACTCATGTAGTTATGTTTACTAACAATCTTGTGATTTTAGTTTCAGATCTTTTAGCAAGATATTAGTTGGTGATTGCTTCAACAAGATGGTTTTGAAGCCTTTCACATGGTGATTCCAGAGCCCGAGCATCAAGATCTGCCTTGCTCGTTGGATCACGGTGTTTTGGACCGAGTCGGCTTGAAGATCAAGATCGTCAAGAAGATTTAGGTATCATAGAGTTTAGTGTGTTTTAGATCCATTTGTAAAGATAAGAATAGTTGATATGCTCAAGTGCACAACACACACGTTTTATGGATTTTGGTTTTCATGAATAGTTTAGATCAAAACAAGTTTAAATGGTTTTTATGTATATTAGATGTGTTCAATATACATACATGCTTCATATCTTAAACAAACTTATTTTGATATGTCTATTCATGAGTTTCCTATTGAGAAAAATTCAAGTTTGATAAAATACAGTTTTTGATTTTTGGTAAAAAATGATAAGACACAAAAATAGTTCAAATTGCTTGATATTTGAGTTGAAATTTTTATCACATGTTTACATATCAATGCAAAATGTTAAAACTATTTTTGGGGATTTTTATAAGATTTTTAAGTATTTATTAGAATATTTTTTAACAGTTTTTCTGACCCAAACTGTTGCCTGCCAGGCTCTGGCGGTCGACCTGGCCGGTCGACCGTGTTCCAGAGTCGGTCGATCGCTCGGTCGACCGATGTGCACAGACCTGTGCACGTTGGCCAGGCACAGGGCACGGTCGACCGGACCGGTCGACCGGCCAGAGAGCTTTGCTCTCTGTTTTTGGGCGGTCGACCGGGCCGGTCGACCGGGTTCCTCCAACGGTCATATTTATGACCGTTGGCGGTCGACCGCCAGCTGTCTGGCTGTTAGAAACAGCCAAATGGTTAGTTTTTGGGAGAGGCTATTTAAGCCTCATCTCTTGGGATTTTGGACAAGACTTTTGACAAGAAAGAAAATAGTGTTTCTCCAAAGTTTATTTTAGTTTTTCAAAAGTGTTTTTGGGCTTTAAACTTCAAATTTGGTTTTGTGTTTTAGGGTTTGAAAAAATCAAGGAAAATAGAATTTTGGGAGATTTGTTGTGTTCTTCATTTCCATTATCTTTAAAGAGTTTTTCCCAAGATTTTTCTTTGAGTTTTTATTTTCCAAACTCTAGCTTTTCCACACTTGAGCTATCATCTATCCTATTCTATAGGATCATTTTATTTGTGGGAAAGAGATTGTGTTTGTGGTTGAAAGATACCACCAAGTTGTAAACCCTTTCATTGTTGGGTTGCTCCCTCTTCGGTAGAGGTTGAGATTTGTGTTAGCTCCCTCTAGTAAGAGGTAGAGTTTGTTTGTTGGCTACGGGCCTTATCCCTCTTCGGTAGAGGTGGATTGGTTGTATTGCCTCATTGGAGGTTGTAAGGTTGAGAGAGGAGTTCGGTACTCCTTAGTGGATTAGAAATCCTTCTCGGTGAAGGCGGGGACGTAGAGCTAGGGGCTCGAACCTCGGAACATATCTTTGTGTTTGCGTTTGATCCATTATCTTTTAACCCTCTCTCTATATTTGTGTTGTGCATCTTTCATATCATTCATATCTATTTGCTTGTGTTGTGCCTTGCATCATTCATATTGCTTATTCATATTATATGCTTGGTTGTGTTTGCTTGTGTGCCTCACTTGTACTTAACCACGAGAGCTTCATATAGCACCTCAACCCTTATCTAGGGGAATCAAGAGGAGTTAGTCCAGAGCTCTTCACGGGGAATTCGGCTACACTCGGTGGTTGTATTAAGTATTTGTGCAAATTAGTTTTAGCTTCCGCATTTAATTTCTAGATTAGCCATATCACCGATTCCCCCCCTCTAGGTGATTTCACACTCTCCACCAAGTCATGAAATACATCGACGGGAGTGGAAAGGTACGAACGTTAATTGCCGAAAGGCATCCATTCAAGGGAGTCGAGAACTATTTCACAGATTCTCTCCTGTATCAGGACTCTGTGGAAACAAATGAAATCCCGCAACTAGAGGAGCCAGACTCTGGTAATGAAGCCGACACCGAGCCGAAAAAAGAAGAGTGCATGTGGGAACTAGATCCACTTGTAACGAGTATTAATAAGCTTGATGTTGATAACACCGCCGATGATGTGGCGGATGGTATATTAATGAAGAATTAGATTTGGCTTATTTTTCTTTGCTTCTGATTTAGTGCCGTCAGACACTAGTACTGAAGTGGATGATGACCTCTGGTCGGCAATGGATGCTTTAATATCATTGCATGTACCAGTGAAGTCGTCCTTCAAAACGTACCAAGATGCCGGTAATGCGCAAGAATCAATATTCATGGTTCCAGCAAGACGGAAAGGCCAAAAACCAATTCTTTTCGGACGAATTAAATCCGAACTGATGTCCCGTGAAGAATCAGAAAGTGAGAAGGAACCCCTCAGTTCGGTCATTATGAGCCAAATGCACTCAGAATGATGGAAAGCATGGGGTATGATCTGACAAACGGTCCAGGGTTGAATTTCGGCAAAGGAAGGAGAACGCGACTCCAATCTTTTGTGCCAAAAGGGAAAGCCCCTGATTATTATCATCAGACTCGCAGGGGTTGGGCTATGTGTCAACCCCGAACCCATCAGCCTCTGACTCTGAAGAGTCAATATGCCATGATTACTCAACGGTCACGTCATCGTGGGAATCAGATGTAAGTGTCGGCAACATCTTCAGAGAACTTTCAGAGAATATGATTTCAACAAGCCACCTAGAAGACAGGGATGAAGAAATGACCCGATCTTATACAGATCCTTGGATCAAACACTTAAATGGTCTTTGGGATACTCCCTTTGAACAGCGCGAGCCACCCACGGAAGATAAGGTTGCTCAGATTAATCTAGGAGATGAGGCTAATCCTAAGCCCATCTTTATAAGTGAAAGCCTGTCGCCTTCTGAGAAAGAGGATTTAATATCTCTTGTGCGAGAATATATAGATGTTTTCGTCTGAAATTACGAGGACATGCCTGGACTTGATCCTCGAGTGGCTATGCATCGCCTCAACATTAATGCGGATGTAAAGCCGATCAAACAACAACAGTGACGGTTCCGTCCAGAAGTAATGGAGGCAATTCAATCAGAGGTCAAAAAAACTTATAGACTCTGACTTCATTAGGGAAGAACAACATCCTGATTGGGTAGCCAACATCGTCCCCGTTGCTAAAAAGAACGAAAAGATCTGGATCTGCATTGATTTTCGCGATCTAAACGAGTCCCGTCCCAAGGACGAATTCCCACTGTCAATCACGGATGTCATGATTGACAATACGTGTGGATTCGAGGGAATGTCCTTCATGGATGGATTTTCAGGGTATAATCAAATCAAAATGTGTCCTGATGATGAAAAACATACCTCTTTCAGGACACCACTGGGGGTATACTGCTACACTGTCATGCCCTTCGGACTAAAGAATGCGGGGGCGACATAACAAAGGGCCATGAATGCCATTTTCCACGAACACATGCGCAAAACGGTGGAATGCTATGTTGACGACATTGCAGTAAAAAGCCGCGCCAAAGGTAATCACATAGCCGATTTAAAGGCTATCTTTAACATTATGCGGACCTATTGATTGTAACTCAATATTGCATATTTTACCTCATAATTCCCATGCATTTAATAAATAAATATATGATTTTTACTCATCTTCTCTATATATTTGCAGGTACACACTCTAATGGAGAGAAAGCCAATAATAACTTTAATTAGCAATAATTAAAGTGATTAAATCAAAGATTAAGATAAGCCCCAAGATTTGAAATCAAGATCTAGAGAGATCCGCGCGCCCAATAAAGAATCCAGAAGGCCACGTGGATAACAACTGCTCAACAAATCAGCAACAGAAATCTGTTGCTGAACTGAATCAGTTTTGCCGCAAAAACAGAAAGATCCTTGAGGATCTGCGGCAGTTACAGGTTGTTAGGATCTCGGATTTTGCGCCAACCTCCTGGATCTCGAAGCTTCTCTCTGGGGCTATAAATATTGGGCCATGGACCTGCGAGCAAAGGGGGAATGGAGAAGAGAGGAAAATTAGTATGTTGTTGTAATTTTGTATTTTCTCTCTAGGTTTTAGTTCTTTAGATCCCTCTTCTTCTTCCCTAGATACTTTGTAAAAGAGAGAGATTGTGAGAGAGAGAGCTTGTGTAATCAAGGTGTGACAACTTGAAGCAACAAGGATTCATCCATTCTCCTTCCTCTACTTGAGCTTGGTTCTAGTTTACTTGCTTCCTTTAATTGCTTTCTTTACTTGCTTGCTTTAATTCCTTGCAATTTTATTCATGCTTTGTTTTGCTTTTCTCATGGCTTGTAGCTAATTCTTTCTCCATGTACTAGCTAACCACTAGCCTTGCCATCTTCACTAACTCATGGGTGATTGCTTTTCTTCATCTTGCAAGTTGGATGGTCTTCTCTTCTCCGATGGGTTAAACCTCCCGTCTTCCAAGTGAGAAAGTAATTAGATCAACACGCAAGACAAAACCTACGCCGATGGAGTGACAACATGAGGCACGCCTTCACTATCACGGAGTTTAGTAAGTATTGGTAAGGTAGTAAGGTAAGCTAGTCATGGTTTGATTCTTCAAGTTTACTTTTCTTTTTAGTTGTTAGTCCAAATCCAATCTTGATTTCTTTTCCACTTTCCATCATGAACATATTCATCCATTCTTTCATTTCTTGTTCCATGATTGTTTTATTCTATCAAGCATAGAAGACACTTCGTTTACATTTCTTCACTACGATTCGTAACGCTTCCATCGCTAGCTCTCCCTGAGAATCGACTCGGTATAGCCTTATGCTATAGCGGAGATAAGAAAGGATACATCGACTACATTTACATAAACCTTTCTCGTCTCAATCAAAATGGCGCCGTTGCCGGGGAGAGCAACGGATTTTCTTTAAAGTGAAGAACTAAACGAATCTTCTTCTCTGTTGCAGGTTACAGGAGAAGAAAACAGCAAATCTTGCATTGCAGAAACATATAAGCGGACCTGGGCCTCTGCTCTCGAAAGCAGAGACCAGGATCCCTCTGACTTGCCGCGTTCTGCCGCGCGGGCGCGGCAAGGAGGAGTTGACTTCTAACCATTTTTCTGCAGGGTCTCTTGCTCTGCAAAATACAGCTTCTGCAACACTTAAATTCTTGTTTGCTTCACCATATACCTGCTAATTTAATCAACAGTAAAAATTGGTTGTAATTGTTAAAAATTGATTAGACATTTGCATTTCTAGCCACGTGTCTTTTCAATTCTTTACTTTTACTGTTGAAGAGTGCTGGAGGCAAGGTACGTTTTGCATTGCATGTAGATTAGGAATCATCTCTTGCTTGATTTTCATGCTTTGAGTGAATCCTTGTTATCTATCTTGTACACTTGCACAATTCAATTTTAAGGGCATAACCGATAAATAAGATAAGGTGGGGAGTTCATTACCATTTCCTTAGCCCGAAAATCACAATCCACGCACTCACAATCCCAAGCTTGTAAATAAAATTTAATAGACGTTGGCCCTAGGGACAACTCGGACTCACTTAGGAGATTATCCTAAGGGGAAAAAGTGTTGGAAATTGACTTTTGCAAAATCGGTGTCTAGGAAAGGGATTGAGGGCCGAAAGCCTGAAGGTTGCTGGTTACTTAATTAAGGAACGTCTCTGACGGAAAACCTCCCACCAACCTTGCCCTTCCCTGGCTGATTCGCTTATAGTCAAAGTCTACACTAAACCTCCTGTGGACGATCTAATTGTTAGGAGTCGTCTAGGTCCAGGATCCTTAGATAGCTTGGATTGATTTTTCTTTTTAATTGTTTGTTATTTTTTTTTCTTTTTCGCTGGTGTGATCGGTGCACGTTGTTTGTGATTGTATATACTAGAGTGGTTCCGTAATCCAAAATTCTTTCTATACTTGCACTTACACAACCACTTGACATTATGGCAAACAACGTCTCACTTCAGGATCGATTCTATCCGATTCGCACCTCCCTTCCATCTTGCATTCTTCTCCCCGAGCCTAATGGAAATCATTTCGAGCTGAAACCACAATTCATTAATACACTTCCTCAATTCCATGGTCTAGAGTCTGAGGACGCGTACCTCTTTATTCGCGAGTTTGAAGAGGTATGCCAAATGATGAGAATTTCCCAACTGACCGAGGATGCTGTTAGGTTACGGTTCATACCGTTTGCACTTAAGGATTTAGCTAAGAAGTGGCTTTACAATCTTCCCGTCAGTTCCATATCTTCTTGGGATGATTTTATTAAAGTCTTTCTTAAGAAATTCTTTCCTATCCACAAAACAGCCCTCATGCGCAAGAATATCATGCAATTCAAGTAGGAACCAAATGAACCTTTCTGGAAGTATCTTGAGCGTTTCAAAGACCTTCTAGCCCTGTGTCCTCATCACGGCATAGAGAAATGGCGTCTATGCCAGATTATCTATGACGGTTTAGATTACCAAACGAAAACCCTCTTGGAATCCATGTGCCAAGGGGAATTCTTGAAGAAAGATGAACATCAGGGGTGGGATCTCTTTGAAACCCTAGCTGAGAAAACCATTCAGTGGGAGTCATGCCCTGATAAACTGACTCCCACCACTTCTAGAACTGGTACACACTCCATAGAATCCTCTCTAGCTGCAGATGCCAAGATCACACAATTAATGAAGAGGATAGAACTGCTTGAGTCTAGGGGAAATTCTGTTGTAAATCAGGTCAACCCATTGCCTGTAATTCGACCGGTTGCACCAACTGTCATGACCTTAGTCATGTTTTTGAGGAGTGTCCTTTGTATCAGCCCCAAACATATCAGGAGAATTTGAATGCATCTTTTACCAGACCTCCATACTCCAACACTTACAATTCTGGATGGCAGAACCATCCAAATCTTTCGTGGAGTCAGTCTGGTCCTGAGCATCATAGACCACCACTTCCATATCCATATAATGCTCAGTCTCACACATCCAGTTTCAATCAGAATTCACTGTATGTTCATCCATCTCAAAGTCCACCACAGTCACAACTATATCAGTACCCACCATTCTACCAATCACAATTCCAGTCTCCATACTATCAACATCCACCCCAGAATGATTCAGAAATATCAGAATTGAAGAAAATGTTAGAAACCTTTACAAAGAACCAGGAGCAGGAGTTGAATAAAGTTAAGGTCCAAATTGAGCAATTGGCTGAGAGACAAAATGGAATGTTCCCAAGCCAGCCATTGCCAACTCCCAAACATCACTTCCCTTTGCATAAAGTGGAAGATTCAGGACCCAGTCAATGTCATGCTATTCATACCCTGAGATCTGGAAACAAATAGACAATAAGGTTTCTAGTCCACCATCTCATCCAATACCAAAGCCAACACCTCAAATCCCAATACAACCAACTTCTGACAACCCATCCTCTAGTTCAGAGCCATCCACTTCAAAAGCCAAGGGTAAAGAAAAGGTAGATGAGCAACCTTATATGCCTAGAGTACCATTTCCAAACAGGCTTAAGAATCCCAAGACAAATGCTCACATGGAGAAGATAAAAGAAATGTTCAATAAGGTCCAAATCAATGTCCCTCTTCTTGATGCCATACAACAAGTGCCATCATATGCTAAATTCTTAAAGGAACTGTGCACCAAGAAGAGGAAAACACAAGTCCCTAAAAAAGTCTTCCTAGCATCATCCATCACTGAGTTGCTCACTGGTCCAATTCCTGTAAAATACAAAGACCCAGGGAGCCCCACCATTTCATGCATCATAGGACAGACTACCATAAATAGGGCACTTCTTGATTTGGGGGCCAGCATCAATCTCCTACCTTTTTGTGTACCAACAATTGGGGCTCGGTGAACTCCTCCCTACCCAAATGACTATCCAATTGGCTGACCGCTCTGTTACTAGACCCAAGGGGAAAATACATGATGTCCTTGTCAAAGTTGGAGAATTCATTTATCCTGTTGACTTTGTAGTCCTTGAAACAAACCTGTGTCAAATTCTAATCAAAGGGCTCAAACTCCAGTCATTTTGGGACGACCATTCCTGGCTACTGCAAATGCCATCATTAATTGCCGGAATGGATCAATGAGGTTGACTTTTGGTATATGACACATGAACACAATGTCTTCCACACACAGCCTCACAAAACAAAAGATCAAACATTTGAGGTTAGCTTTATTGAGGACAATTGTGAGGATTCAAAAGATGAGTCACAATTCTGTGATTCTCTTCAAGAACCTCCAATTGATATATCTTTTGAAGACCTATTTGCTGATGAGATCATGTGTCTAGATGAGTCTACTCGGGGTCAGTTAACTGATTGCATACTTCCGAATGTTGACTTGAGTTTTGAAGAATTATATGGAGAGGAGTTAAAATTTCTAGATATTGGAAGTGTTGAGATTCCTAGTGAAAGTGGTGATAAGGCATTTGTTTGTGAACAATGTGGTGGAATGAGTGTGAATGATACTAATAAAAATTGAATCTGGAAACACCTAAGGCTAACAAAATTCATACCGTTTCCCAACTGAGCTCACGAAAGCAGACGCACTGGAACGATGGGAAACGGGCCAGAGGAAAAAGACCAAAAGCCTAGGTACTGGTTACACTTGTATATACTCTTTGTAAATAATTTTTTACACCTTTTTGTAAATAAAAGTTTCTTTCCCTCTCCATTTTGTTTCATGCATACATATATCATGATGCATTGAGGACAATGCATGAAATAAGTGTGGGGGAGGGTTTACTAACATAGAGTTTTTAGATCTTCTTTCTTTTACACTTCTTTTAAAAAATAATAATAATAAAAATAAAAAAATAAAAACTTTTTGAAATAAGAGACAAAGTTTTGATCTATTTTTAAGAAAATTAAGATGTATCTTAGGAATTAAGAAAGCCTTAATTATGACATCTTAAACCTAGTTGAAATAATAGATCTTGTTTGAAATTATAGGATAAGTAAGTAAAATTGGTAAGATATTTTTATCTTGAATTTTTTGCCTTAGATTGTATGCACTTCACACTTACACATTTCTTGGGATGGAAACAAAGACCAAAATGCCATAAAAATAAAAGAAAAAAAATTATAAATAAAACATCACTTATTAAGCTGGATAACTATGCCTCAAGAAGCATGGTTATTCACGCCTAACGGTGAAAAACATCACTCATTAAGCTGGAGAATTATGCCTCAAGAAGCATAATTATTCACGCCTAACGGTGATCAAATAAATATCCCCTTTAGTTTTGTGGCCTTTTTTACTCGAGACCTTAAACCCGAGGGATGTTTTCTCATCTGGTGCCCTAAGACCGTCTGGTTTGGGAGTCATCGGTTAAAGGCTCGTTACAAGGGTGAACTAGAAAGCCTAAACTAAGGGAAGAAAAAAGAAAAATAAAAAATAATAATATATAAATAAATGGCTTGATGGTTGGAGTTGAAATCCCAGAAATTTTCACTGAACACGGTGTGCATATTATCTTGGTTTTATGAAAGATAAAATATTCAATCCAATTTTGAATTCTTACCTTAATTAAAAACAAGATCTTGCATGGAGACTAAGTTTAAGGAAGAATGATTATAGGTGGACTTATGACCTAGGATCACTTATATTTTTGCAAAAATAGTTCGTAAACTTGTTTCCTCTTTCAAAATGCATTTTCAAAACATTAACATTTGTCTTCTTTCTTTATGGATTTTGTGGGTGTAATCCGCTGAAAACCCTCAGGAGACAACACTCCTCCTCTAGGATAACCTAGAGGTTTAACGGCTTGTTGCACATGCTCAGTGCAATCGCGTCACCTGCGAAAGTGGTGTAATAAAACTGATAGTATAGATTTTCTTTTCTTTTCTTTGTTTTGCTCGGGACGAGCAAAAGAATAAGTGTGGGGGTGTGATTGTAACTCAATATTACATATTTTACCTCATAATTCCCATGCATTTAATAAATAAATATATGATTTTTACTCATCTTCTCTATATATTTGCAGGTACACACTCTAATGGAGAGAAAGCCAATAATCACTTTAATTAGCAATAATTAAAGTGATTAAATCAAAGATTAAGATAAGCCCCAAGATTTGAAATCAAGATCTAGAGAGATCCGCGCGCCCAATGAAGAATCCAGAAGGCCACGTGGATAACAACTTCTCAACAAATCAGCAACAGAAATCTGTTGCTGAACTGAATCAGTTTTGGCCGCAAAAACAGAAAGATCCTTGAGGATCTGCGGCAGTTACAGGTTGTTAGGATCTCGGATTTTGCGCCAACAAACTAGGTTCTGGATCCTTCACCTGGGGCCTATATATACTTCACTTGGACCTGCGAGAAAAACTGAACAGAGAAGAGAGGAGAAATTGTTAGTTGTTGTAATTTTCATAGGTTTTTCTCTAGGTTTAGTTCTTTAGATCCCTCTTCTTATTCCCTAGAATTCATTGCAAGAGAGAGTTGTAAGAGAGAGAGAGCTTGTGTAATCAAGGTGTGACAACTTGAAGCAACAAGGATTCATTCATTCTCCTTCCTCTACTTGAGCTTGGTTCTAGTTTACTTGCTTGCTTTACTTGCTTTCTTTACTTTCTTGCACTTTTACTTCATGCTTTGTTTTGCTTTTGTAATGGCTAGTAGTAGCTAATTCTTTCTCCATGTACTAGCTAACCACTAGCCTTGCTATCTTCACTAACTCATGGGTGATTGCTTTATTTCATCTTGCAAGTGTATGATCTTCTCTTCTCCGATGGGTTTTCTTTCATTGCTTGGCAAGTATCTTGTTGTAATTCTCCATATGATTCATGTGTGCCTCATTTAGAGCCTTGTCTTTGAACAAGTGCCTTGATGGAACATGGAGATGGATCACCAATATGCTATTTGATGTACAACTTCTTTAAGTCCATTATTGAATGTTGTATGTTCTTCATTTGCATCCCTTGAGTGTAGCTCTTTTGATTCCATTATTGAAAGTCTAACTTGTAGGCCTATGACATCTATGGAGGCTACAAGACAAGTCCAAGAATGAGCTCCCGTCATCCAAGTGGGAAGGTAATTAGACCAACACGTAAGACAAATCTATGCCGATGAATCAACATGAGGCACGCATTCACTATCACGGAGTTTAGTAAGTCTTTAGCAAGGTAGTAAGGTTAGCTAGTCATGGTTTTCTTTTATTCAAAGTCTTTTTAAAGTTTTCTTTTCTTTTTAGTGTGAATACCAAAGCAAACCTCTTCTTGATTTCTTTTCACTTTCATCATGAACATATCCATCCATTCTTTGATTTCTTTTTCCCATTTGTTTTTATTTTTAAAAGCATAGAAGAATTCTCGTTTTACATCTTCACTACGATTCGTAACGCTTCCATCGCTAGCTCTCCCTGAGAATCGACTCGGTATAGCTCTATGCTATAACGGAGATAGGAAAGGGTATATTAATCATCTTTCATACATTTGTGGAGTAATCAAAAGCACTTGAGGTTGTTTCTAAACCTTCTCATTTTACATAATATTTGTGCTAAAATTCCACACAACTCTTTCCTAATCAAAATGGCGCCGTTGCCGGGGAGAGCAACGGATTTTCTTTAAAGTGAAGAACTAAACGCATTGTCTTCTCTGTTGCAGGTTACAGGAGAAGAATCAGGAAAATTTTGCTTGCAGTGACATATAAGTGGACCTGGGCCTCTGCTCTCGAAAGCAGAGACCAGGATCCCTCAGTTTTGCCGCGGATTCTGGGTTTTTGCCGCAGATCTGCGGCAATTCTGAGTGAACTACTTACAATTTTTCTGTAGGGGCTCTGATTCTGCAAAATACATCTGCTTCTATACTTGAATTCCTGTATTTTTCACCTATTACCTGCTAATTTAATCAACAGTAAAAAATTGGTTGAAATTGTTAAAAATTGTTTAGACATTTGCATTTTTAGGCACGTGTCTTTCAATTCTTTACTTTTACTGTTGAAGAGTGCTGGAGGCAAGGTACGTTTTGCATTACATGTAGACTAGGAATCATCTCTTACTTGATTTTAATGCTTTGAGTGAATTCTAGTTATATATTTTTGTACACTTGCACAATTCATTTTTAAGGGCATAACCCATAAATAAGATAAGGTGGGGGATTTCATTACCCTTTCCTTAGCCCAAAAACTGTTGGCCCAAAGGCCCTTCACCCTAGTTTTGATGATGATCAACTCATGTAGTTATATTTACTAATGATCTTGTGCTAATTAGTGACAGATTTCATGATCAAGATCTTAGTAGGTGCAAAGCTCAACAAAGGTTAAAAGATCAAGATTTGGAGCTTGCATGTTGTGATCCAAGGAGCTTTGGATCAAGCTTGGACCAAGTCAAGATGATGTGAAGCTTCAAGTGAAGACTTCAAGAAGTTGAAGACTTGTGTCTAGGTATAAAATTTGTATTTTTGTTTTAGTAAAAATGTAAAGGATAGATAGTTGGTGGATTGCTCAAGTCTATATCACACACACACTCTTGATTAGAACTCTTGATTTAAAGTGCTTTCATAAAAGATTTTTATGTTTAGAAAAGAATTTTTATTTAGAACAAAGATTTTCTTTGAGACAAAATATTTATCTTGGATTTTGGTATTTCATAGTTCATATCTTTAAACCAAAATCATGATTAGAGCTTTATGTCAAAAACATAGATATTCCATATTGATTGTGTAGTGGATCATATCCATACACACTATGCTTTTTAAATGAACTCAAATATCTTGTTTTTGTTTTTGATAAAGGTTTGGAAAAACATTTCATGGACAATTAAGTTTTTATCAAAAGAATTTTTACCAAGTATTTTACCCTGATAGTAGTATGACACATGCTCATACTCTATGTTTTTTTTTTCAAGACCAAAACATTTTATCCAAGACCCAAAACCAAATCCAAATTTTCCAGGTCCTGTAAGTTCTGTTTTTTCAGAATTTCACGGTGACCGGTCGACCGGCAGTCGACCGGCACTCGACCGACATGCACAATTTTTGTGCATGTGCGTATCAGTCGACCGGAGTCGACCGATACTCGACCGACCCAAACCTGTTGCTCTCTGGAAAATGCCAGTCGACCGGATCGGTCGACCGACAGTTCTTTCCAGAAGAGCGGTCGACTCACCAGTCGACCGGTGGCTGCAACGGTCAGAAAAATGACCGTTGGCCGGTCGACCGGCAGTCGACCGCCAGCTCTGACAGAACCCCAACGGTTCTATTTTCTGGCAGCCTATAAATTGGGATTTTGTCATCTGTTTTGAGGTTAACATTTAGGAGACTTCTTGAGCTGTTTTTCAGACACTTTTAGAGGAGTTTCTCTACAAGATTTTAGTGCAAATACTTCCAATCAAAAGGAAGAGTTTTTATCAAGAGAGTGTTTAAGTGATTTCTTGTGTTTTCCAACAAAGCTTTCTTTCCTTCATTTTCTCACCACACACTTGAGCTTTCCATTGCTAGATATTCTTATAGGTGTGTTGTAGTGAGAGTGCTCTTTAGGTGATCAAGTGTTGTGATCATCAAAGAGATCCTTTCTTTGTATTTGAGGAGACGGGCAAGTGTGCTCGTTGTTGGTGGCTAGAGTTCGGTTGTGAACTCTTGGTGGTTCGAGGTACGGCCTCGGCGAGTCGGTGGACTTGCGTGTGTACGGGACTTGGGAGTCCGAGGGTTTGTAGGTGTACGGCACCGAGGAGAGATCCGGTGGGATCTTACATAGTGGAAATCCTTCGTGTGTCGAAGGCGGGGATGTAGAGCAAGTGTGCTCGAACCTCGAAACAAACCCTTTGTGTTTGCGATTGCTTACTCTTCCCTCTCTCTCTCTTTGTCTCTTTTATATCTTGCATTTACTTTCATTGTGTTCATCTTATATATGCATGATATATACCCTTGTGCTTAATTGATATATAATTGCGTGGGATTGTTGTTAACACTAGTATTCAACCAAGAGAGCCAACGCGGCACCTCAACCCATTCAAGGGGAATCTAGAGGAGCTTGTCCAGAGCCTCGCAAGGGGAATTCGGCAACACTCTTGAGTTATACATAAGTGTTTAATTAAAAGAAACTTTAATTTGGTCAACTTAGTTTTAATTCCGCATTATTTGTTCTCAAGTGACCATTAGATTAGCCATCACCTATTCACCCCCCCCTCTAGGTGATCTTACAATGGTATCAGAGCTAGTGCTCTTGATAAGGGTCTAACAACCTAAGAGTTAAAGATCCTACATTTGGGCTAATCACAATATTTGTTGTACACACACACCTCACCATGGACTTTATATCACCACCCACCTTTGATATTCTTAACATCCACATTTGGAAAGTTAAGATGTCATTATTCCTCAAAGCCCTAGGTTATACTGTATATCTTGCCACTACTAATAATGCTTATTGTATAGATGGTAAGAATCTTGAGGCTAATACAAAAGCCCTACATGCTTTAAAGAGCACCCTAAATGATGATTATTTATGTAGGGTTGCTGATATTGATATGGCTTTTGTAGTATGGAACACCCTCATCTCCCTTGGCGAAAATGAACAATACTATGCGGGGAGCGATTCGGATGTTGGAAGCGACACCTCCAACAAGTGCTACATGGTCCAAGGGGATAACCCCCTTGAGGTAAATTCCGAATCCGATGATGAGGACATGTCATATGATGAGCTCACTACTTTTTGTCATCTTATACTTGAAAAATATGACATGCTTAAAAGAAATAATAAAAATTTGAAAAAGGAAATTGCTTGCATGCATGTAGAACATGACTCTTTTAGAGATAACATTGCATGCTTAGAAAAAGATAACAATATTTGAAAAAGAAATTTGATTGCATGCATGTAGAAAATGATTCCT
Organism: Agave tequilana; assembly: GCA_038442645.1. Classification (NCBI taxonomy): domain Eukaryota; kingdom Viridiplantae; phylum Streptophyta; class Magnoliopsida; order Asparagales; family Asparagaceae; genus Agave; species Agave tequilana. The sequence goes on along the minus strand of JAVJIF010019600.1, from coordinate 27,318 downwards.
TGAAAAATAAACTTGCATGTTTAGAAAAAGAAAATAAAGATTTGAAAAATGAGAATGTTTCCTTATTTTCAAAATTGAATGATCTTTGTGAAGGAAACACTATTTTGATGGATAAGATAGCTATGGTAGAAAAGCAAAAAGAAAATATTTTTCAAGAAAATATTACTTTGAAAAGAAAATTTGTTGAAAAGGAAAAAGACTTTGTTTCTAAAAAGAAAAAGAAAAATGATTCTTCATCTCATCATGCTTTTCATGCCACATCTAATGAGATTAAGAATAGGAAAAACAATATGAATAATTTGAGTTCAACTTTGAACTCTTGTGCATTCAATCATTCTAAGTTGGAATCTTTGTTTCAAAAGAAACAAGTTCCCCATGCTCATGCACATACTCATCATGCTCATGCTTATGGTGCACATCACGATCACAATCACACTCATAAGCATCATGCTAAGGTGTACATTTGTACACATTGTGGCCGCAAAGGCCATCTAGCAAAATATTGTTTTGATAAGAAACCATATCTATATTTTGCTAAGTATAATAAATTTTGGGTTCCTTACAACAATGCTAACCCCAAAGGACCCAAGAAAACATGGGTACCAAAACCCCCACTTTTGATTTTGATGTAGGTGAGGGCTCTCACAAAACGTGAGAGGATTGGTGCCTTGGTAGTGAATGCAATGGATATGATGGACACTCTTATAGATGCATTGCTATCAAGGAAATTTTGGTGGAAAAGACCACCATGCTTGGAGCTTTGAAGTTGGTAACAATTTCTTAACTCCTATTTTTATATACATGCTTTTACTTATTTCATACATTCATAGCATGTTCATGATTTTGTTTGATTTGTGCTTCATGTGGTATTTACATGCTTAGATGTAGAATATATCAAACTTGTATGTATACATATACAAATAGTGAATTACAATTGACTCTTAAATAATTTGAACTTCATGCTCACTTGTATCCACTTTATGCATATGTATAATCTAGTTTTGATAATTCTCATATATATATGTTTTGCCAATTTTTGTGATTTACTTCATGTATATGCATGCTTAATTCAAATCTAATAAATATACATGTATACCCGTGAGTCTCTTGCCTTCATGCAAACATTTAATAGACTCTTTTATTTTTGGGATATGTATGCATATTGTTAGATTTGTATAAACCATACATATACCATGAAAATTGTTGATTTTAGTGAAAAATGATTTTTCATGATTTGTTGTTAAAAATTTTGACTTATGATCGTTTTTGGGCTTCAATGACTATTTTCATGAAGATACTATTTACATAACCTTTGAACACTCATCTTTAAGAAAACATATATTTGGAGCTTTATGGACTATGAGTGCTTGAACTTTTATGTACTTAGTAGTATTTATGAAAAACATTTGAATTTGATGTATTTGAAGGATCTTTAACTAGTTTTTTCAAAAACAATTTATACTAGTTAGTTATTCTTCAAATAGCCTTTGAGATTTACACATGATTCTATTTTTATGGATAAATTCTTTTGTGATTTCAAAATTTTTGATGCTACATTGTATTGAATATTAGTTTAAATGTTAGTATTTGTCAACACTTGGATTTATACTTGTACACCTTATGGACCACAAATAAATCTATATATGATTGGGTTGAATGCTTATTTGTGCCTATTAGATGTACTAGTATAGCCTTGTGTTGATGATCATTACATTCTTAAACTTGTATTCCCAATTGGATTTATGTTTTGATCATGTGATTTCATTTCATGTATAAGTTTCTTTTGCCAAAACATTAAAATATACATGGATAACCCTTGAGTCATTTGCTTTTCATGCAAATCTATTTATGAGGACTCAATTGTATTTTGGGGATATGTATGTATACTTAATGTCTTGTCAAAACATACATATGCTATGAAATATAATTTTGATGATTTTCATATATTAAAATTTGTGATGATTTTCGTATTTTCAAAATTTATGATTTTAAGGAATATTGAGTTTTATTGCTAATTTTCATGATACCATGTTTCACATAACACTATCACACTCACTTCTTTTTGATATGGACTTTATGGATAGAGTGCTTTTTAGTGCCTTGTGTTTCATTGATCTTTCATGAAAAACTTTTTAACTTATTCCTTGATGGAAGGATCTCGTACTAGTTCTTAAAACAAGTTCATTTAACTAGTTCGAATTCTTCATATGGTAGATTATATGATGTATACACTTATGCTTACTTTTCAATTGGTATCATTGGATATTTTCAATTGGTATCAATTTGACTCTTGTTGTATATACTCATATTTTGTTCTTTCATATATGTATGTATCTACTTCAATTGATATACTCTTCTCATACATATATATGAGTTGTACTTGTGCTTTAGCTAAAATTGACTCTTATATTTTTAAGCACAAAGTTGTTAATGCTAAGCTTACTTCAAATCTTATTTATCTTCAAGCTTATGCATTGTATTTCATAATTGGTATCAAAATTCAAAATTTGGTTGTTCTACATTTGGTACCTTAAAAGAAAATATTGTATTTTAAGATATTTCAAAATTTTGTTTTCATAAGAAAAATTCAAAATTTTTGATTTGTATTGTCTATATGCAAGGAGAGCTTAACATCTCTCTTACATATAGATTCATGTTGAGTATATTATAAATTGAGGAGATTGACAACTCTTCTTATATGATATACGTGTGTAGGGGGAGCTTCACATCTCCTCTTATGCATGACATATTATACGTTATGTGAATTAGGGCTTGTCATCCCTCTTTCATGTAATGTATATGTGTCGGGAAGCTAACTTAACGTCTTCCTCTTCATGAATTTATATCGCATATAAATTTTATTGATTAATTTGTATTTACCCTCCTTGATTTCCTTAAAGGGGGAGAAAAATTTGTTTGATGTATTTTTCTTTGAACCCCTTGTTGATGATTGACAAAAAGGGGGAGAAGAATTTGTGATTTTATATGCATGATTTCATGATTTCCTTACTTAAGGGGGAGAAGTATTTGGTTCCTTACTTAAGGGGGAGTAAGATTTGTATTTATGCATATATGTTGTCTTGCAATTAGGAGCAAAAGATTTGATTTATGATTTGATTTATATGATTGCATCTCCTACATTGCATACATGTCATGTGCTTCATTGAATATCTATTGCTTATTTATTATGCATGAGTTAAGGGGGAGCTTCTTTGAAGCTTTACTTTATCCATGCATATATAACTCCATGAGTTTTGTCATCATCAAAAAGGGGGAGATTGTTGGCCCAAAGGCCCTTCACCCTAGTTTTGATGATGATCAACTCATGTAGTTATATTTACTAATGATCTTGTGCTAATTAGTGACAGATTTCATGATCAAGATCTTAGTAGGTGCAAAGCTCAACAAAGGTTAAAAGATCAAGATTTGGAGCTTGCATGTTGTGATCCAAGGAGCTTTGGATCAAGCTTGGACCAAGTCAAGATGATGTGAAGCTTCAAGTGAAGACTTCAAGAAGTTGAAGACTTGTGTCTAGGTATAAAAATTTGTATTTTTGTTTTAGTAAAAATGTAAAGGATAGATAGTTGGTGGATTGCTCAAGTCTATATCACACACACACTCTTGATTAGAACTCTTGATTTAAAGTGCTTTCATAAAAGATTTTTATGTTTAGAAAAGAATTTTTATTTAGAACAAAGATTTTCTTTGAGACAAAATATTTATCTTGGATTTTGGTATTTCATAGTTCATATCTTTAAACCAAAATCATGATTAGAGCTTTATGTCAAAAACATAGATATTCCATATTGATTGTGTAGTGGATCATATCCATACACACTATGCTTTTTAAATGAACTCAAATATCTTGTTTTGTTTTTGATAAAGGTTTGGAAAAACATTTCATGGACAATTAAGTTTTTATCAAAAGAATTTTTACCAAGTATTTTACCCTGATAGTAGTATGACACATGCTCATACTCTATGTTTTTTTTTTCAAGACCAAAACATTTTATCCAAGACCCAAAACCAAATCCAAATTTTCCAGGTCCTGTAAGTTCTGTTTTTTCAGAATTTCACGGTGACCGGTCGACCGCAGTCGACCGGCACTCGACCGACATGCACAATTTTTGTGCATGTGCGTATCAGTCGACCGGAGTCGACCGATACTCGACCGACCCAAACCTGTTGCTCTCTGGAAAATGCCAGTCGACCCGATCGGTCGACCGACAGTTCTTTCCAGAAGAGCGGTCGACTCACCAGTCGACCGGTGGCTGCAACGGTCAGAAAAATGACCGTTGGCCGGTCGACCGGCGGTCGACCGCCAGCTCTGACAGAACCCCAACGGCTCTATTTTCTGGCAGCCTATAAATTGGGATTTTGTCATCTGTTTTGAGGTTAACATTTAGGAGACTTCTTGAGCTGTTTTTCAGACACTTTTAGAGGAGTTTCTCTACAAGATTTTAGTGCAAATACTTCCAATCAAAAGGAAGAGTTTTTATCAAGAGAGTGTTTAAGTGATTTCTTGTGTTTTCCAACAAAGCTTTCTTTCCTTCATTTTCTCACCACACACTTGAGCTTTCCATTGCTAGATATTCTTATAGGTGTGTTGTAGTGAGAGTGCTCTTTAGGTGATCAAGTGTTGTGATCATCAAAGAGATCCTTTCTTTGTATTTGAGGAGACGGGCAAGTGTGCTCGTTGTTGGTGGCTAGAGTTCGGTGTGAACTCTTGGTGGTTCGAGGTACGCCTCGGCGAGTCGGTGGACTTGCGTGTGTACGGGACTTGGGAGTCCGAGGGTTTGTAGGTGTACGGCACCGAGGAGAGATCCGGTGGGATCTTACATAGTGGAAATCCTTCGTGTGTCGAAGGCGGGGATGTAGAGCAAGTGTGCTCGAACCTCGAAACAAACCCTTTGTGTTTGCGATTGCTTACTCTTCCCTCTCTCTCTCTTTGTCTCTTTTATATCTTGCATTTACTTTCATTGTGTTCATCTTATATATGCATGATATATACCCTTGTGCTTAATTGATATATAATTGCGTGGGATTGTTGTTAACACTAGTATTCAACCAAGAGAGCCAACGCGGCACCTCAACCCATTCAAGGGGAATCTAGAGGAGCTTGTCCAGAGCCTCGCAAGGGGAATTCGGCAACACTCTTGAGTTATACATAAGTGTTTAATTAAAAGAAACTTTAATTTGGTCAACTTAGTTTTAATTCCGCATTATTTGTTCTCAAGTGACCATTAGATTAGCCATCACCTATTCACCCCCCCCCCCTCTAGGTGATCTTACAAAACCCACCATCCCAGCACTCACTAACCCAAGCCTAATTTAATAAAAAAATAGACGTTGGCCCTAGGGACATCTCGGACTCATCTAGGAGATTATCCTAAGGGGAAAAAGTGTTGGAAATAGACTCTTGCAAAATCAGTGTCTAGGAAAGGGATTGAGGGCCGAAAGCCCGAAGGTTGCTGGTTACTTAATTAAGGAACGTCTTTGACGGAAAACCTCCCACCAACCTTGCCCTTCCCTGGCTGATTAACTTGTGGTCTACGTCTACACTAAACCTCCCGTGGACGATCTAATTAGTTAGGAGTCGTCTAGGTTTAGGTCAACCATTCTTTTGGCTTGGTTTTGATTTTTTTTCTTTTCTTTTTGTTTGTTGTTTGATTTTTCTTTTTTGTTTGTGATTTTTTGTGTGATATGGCATTCAACAATTCTTTCTATCCTAATAATAATCCATATTTCACACCGACTCCATATTCGGATAATTCCAACCGGTGTTTTACAATATGCACCAACCACATACACCGGGTTGGCCTTATCCGAATCAATATGACCCATACCCCCCATCTAATAATTATAATTTCCATAATAATTTCAACTCTTCACCGAGTAATTGGGGATTCACGTACCCGAGTCAAATTCTCAAATTTTTTGTCCACCATATTCACCTTGTCCACAGTATTCATTTTCTGATTCCGCTTCATATACTCCTTTTTCTGAACCACCAATTGATGAAAAATCTGAGTTACTAAGGAGTATAGAAGCCAATTTACAGAGGGTCGAGCAACAACTTCAAGAAACATTTGCCCCTCCAAATCCACAATATTTTCAAGAGTCTTACTCAGTTCCACCTTTTCCTAATGAACAACCATTTGTCACGGAAACGAGTAAAGATTTCTTGTGTGAGTCCACTCTTCCACACATTTTTGACTCACAGTTTCACCATCACTTCCAAGACAACACTTCATCTTTTCATCAAAATAATGAAATCATTAATTATGGAAAGATGCTTGAAGACATGTGTAACGCCCCGATTCCACGGATACGGGGACGTCACTGCGACGTATATATGTAGGTCAGAAGAAGCCCCCACGTATATACGCTAAGCATAAAAGTACAATAAAGAATCAGAGTACAACACAAAGCATGGTGTATTCATATGCCAACTTACAAGATACAAGTACAAAGTTATACAAACTATGATAAAGTAATACACTTTACAAGTGTTATTTATCATATCCAAGTCCAAAAAGACAATATACAAACATGTACACAAGATGCTCACGTAATGGATGAAGATTCGTGAGCCAAAAGGAAGAGTCTGGCACGAGGGAACTAGAGTTGAGTTGGTCAGCCTGCTCACTGAAATAAGCCTGGTCCTCTGTGGATGGCTCCACTTCGTTCCAAGCCTCAGAATCTGAATATGCAAATCCAAGGAATCAAGACATATAATAGTAAACAACTGTAGCCAAGTGGCTAAGGGACAGGAATAAAGAAGATGGAACAGTAATAAATAGCATCGACTAACAAGTGATGAAAACATAATAAGGTAAAGCCATAATGCAATGAATGTACAAATTAAGTCTATAATTATTATTACTTGTCTTACTGTGATATCTAGCTATGTGACCCAGCGTCCCAGAACACATAGATCCATATCCTAGTAAAGCAAGTTTGTTATTGGAAACAGCGGTTGTATCGACGAACTATGTTTACAGTGGGTCCCGTACATGCCTGGGACCACGGTCCAGGGTGTTCCGTTGCTTGATGACGGAACCAGCCGCAAGGCCTAACAGGAGGGTCTTATGTATGCCCTTAGTCATGACAGTATTCAGGAATAGGGAGCAAGCACTCCCCTCGGTCCCCTGGAGGCCCTCAGGTCAGACCGGAATATAATTGTACAATTAACCTAATACCACTGTAAACACGAACACATACCGATATCCGCATATTTCCCCCGTCCCATGTGTAAGTTGGTCCATTTTATAAAATAGTCGAGTGTATCATGCTTGGTGTTTAAGTGATAGCATGAAGAGATGGAGATATTTCATATTTAACAAGTCCTAAAATGAGAATATATGATAACGAGTCAAGAAGTAACAAGTCATGAGGTCCATCAAGTAACATGTCATGTAGTACAAATCATAGAGCATGAACAAGAATAGTATATCATATGTGAAGCAAGGGTAAAATCCAATTCATAAAAAGAAACAACAATTTTTGCCCAAAAACAGGTTAACGGTCGACTGCCGGTCGACTGCCGGTCGACCGGACAAAATGCGTGAGCTCCAGGTTTGGTCGGTCGACTTCCCGTCGACTGCCGGTCGACCGGAGATATAACTACCGGTCGCCTGTCGGTCGACTGCCGGTCGACCGATACAGGGCCGTGAGCTCCAGGTTTTCTACCGGTCGACTGGTTGGTGAACCGGTCGACCGCCTACTCAAAACTGTGCACGTTTGTGCACATCGGTCGACTGCCCCCCTGGGCCGGTCGACCGAAGTTCTGAAAAATGCTGTTGTTAGGTCAAAAATCAGATTTTTGTGGTGGTTATTTTTGATAGCTAAAAATATGATTTTGATGACTTAAGGGGACATGATTTGTCAACACAAGTATACAAGGAACTTTACGAGTCTTGGTGAGTAAAAATACTCACTTCGAACGGTCGATTTGAACTTTTACGAGTTCCGAAGAGTTCGAGGTTGACGAAAAGCGCCGAAGTGATCCTCGACGATCTTGCGGACGATCCCAATCAACGAAGTGGTAGTTGCTTGAGATGGAGATGAAGACTTGGGTGTTGTTTGGGAGTTAGGTTTGAGTTGGAGATGGAGAAGGATTTTGTGAAGGTGAGAATTTTGTTGAAGTGAAGAAAAGAGAAAGGAATTGTAAAGGAAAGGATTTATATAGGTTTTGATTTTTGTAAAGGAGATGTAATTATGTAGAAGGGAGGGGTTTAATTGCAAAATAGGAGATGGGATGGGTGTCACTCTCCTTGGCCACTTGGCGGCCATGGGGAAGAGAGAGAGAGAGGTGCATTAATGGGGATATTTTGGAGGAAAAGATATTTTGGAAGAGATATTTTGAGAATTTGTTGGAAGGAAAAGAAGGAAAGGAAAAAGAAAAAGGAAAAGGAGAAGAAATTATAAAAAGAGAAGATATTTTCTCTAACTTGAAAAATTAAAATATTGAAAACACGGATTCCCGGGTTAAAGTCGAATATGCGGGAAAACATTTCGAAAATACCGAAATCGTCCGAAATTCAAGTATCTCGGAACGACTCGTAATTTTTTACCATAAATCAATAATAATATATGAAGACCTATAGTGAAATCCATTTGAAGAAATACTTTATAGTTTTTAAGTTAAAAATCCCGGAATCAGTTACCTACCGACTCCGAAAGAATTTTCATAAATTCATAAAACTCTCAGAAAAAGGATTTAGATGAGAAGTATGATTCTAAGAAATAATGCCTAAAGGACTTTCTAGAAATTCCTAACTGTTTGTGAAATAAAAATACTGGAATCAGTCTTCTGCCGACTCCGGTGGGATATCCATAAATTCGTAAAATCTTCAGAAAAAGTATTTAAGTAAGGAATATTATTCTAAGCAGAAATGTCTAAAGAATCTTCTAGAATTTCTAAACAGTTTGTAAGATAAAAATTCGGGAATCGATCAGCGGCACTGGTCGACACCGGTTTGAAGAAATTCATTTAAATTCTAGAAAATTCCAGAAATTCTCATAAAATCTAATATTTTAGAAAATGATATTTGAAATTAAAATCGGTCAAATACGGGAAGTAAATCGAAAAATACGATCGAAAAGCTGAATACGCAACTAAGTACGTATTCCGGAAACGGGGTATTACAACATGACTCATGCTCAAAATGCTAGAAATCGTGACATAGATTTGATGATCCAAACTCTTCATTCTCATCCTGTTTCTAATGTCACTAACCATTCTGTCCAAGCCAAAGAGTCATGTAGCCTTGGAAATCCAGATTCAATTTCAGCACAATCACCTGAACTTGTCCAAACTTCAGATCCCATTGACATTTTGGCAAGTTTTTCTTTTCCTGAAATTGAACTTGAGCATGAATATGATCCTGAACTTCCACTTGATGATTCAATTTTCCTTCCTGATTCAATTATGACTCCGGTGTCTTTACCTGATTTCACTCCATTTCCCGAGTCAGTGTTGGATCCAGTGCCAGTCTATTTTGAAATTGAATCACCAATCTTTGATGATCATAGTGAACTTGACCAATTCCATACTTTTGAAAGTCCCATTGATAAATTGGCAAGTTCACATTTTTGTGGAATTGAACTATATGAGGAATGTGATCTTGAATCCCAACTTAGTGATTCACTTCTTTTTCCTGATTCAATAATGACTCGGTAACTTTACCTGACTTCAATCTTTTTTCGGAGTCAACATTGGATCCTGTCCCAATTCATAATGAAGTTGAATCATCCCTCTTTGAAGATCATATTGAACTTGACCAATTCTATACTTTTGAAAGTCCAATAAACAAATTGCAAGTTCTCCATTTATTGAACTACATGAGGAATGTGACCTTGATTTTCTCAATCTCTTTACTCCTGAAACTGATTGTACAATTCTGACAGAAGATGCTGACCTTAGTTTTGAAGAATTGTATGGCGATGAGCTTCAATTCCTTAATCTTGGAAGTAAAGAGATATCACCCATATTAGGTCACTTCCCATTGGAAAATGATTGTGGACTTGAGCTTCATTTTCTTGACTTGGACCAAATTCCTGAACTCATTCCGACTCCTGAACCATCACTTGACTTAAGTCACCTTCCTGAGTCAGTGTTAGTTCCTGTTATTCCTGAGTCCAAGTCAACCGTTCTATCATTTCACACTCCACTTTGGGACAAGGATCTTGACAAATTTGACTCAGAAATTTATTATGGAAAATGGAAATTAGATGGGACATGTACTTAATAAAATCTTTCATGGATTCATCTTTTTAATGGGTCATATTCATTATATTTTTGGTGGGTTCCTCAAAACCTAAAGAAAAGTTGATTGGGCCATGTTTCGTGGACCAATCAGACCACCACCGGAACCACCACCTTAAGGTAATTTTTTCCTCCCCTCTTCATTTTGTTTCATGCATACATATATCATGATGCATTGAGGACAATGCATGAAATAAGTGTGGGGGAGGGTTACTAACATAGAGTTTTTAGATTTTTCTTTTTTTACACTTCTTTTAGAAAATAAAAAAAATAATAATAATAAAATTATATATATAAAAATAAAAACTTTTTGAAATAAGAGACAAAGTTTTGATCTATTTTTAAGAAAATTAAGATGTATCTTAGAAATTAAGAAAGCCTTAATTATGACATCTTAAACCTAGTTGAAATAATAGATCTTGTTTGAGATTATAGGCTAAGTAAGTAAAATTGGTGAGATAGTTTTATCTTGAATTTTTGCCTTAGATAAAATGCACTTTACACTTACACATTTCTTGGGATGGAGACAAAGACCAAAAATGCCATATAAATAAAAAAAAAAGAGAAAAAGAAAAAAAAATATAAATAAAACATCACTTATTAAGCTGGATAACTATGCCTCAAGAAGCATGATTACTCACGCCTAACGGTGAAAAACATCACTCATTAAGCTGGAGAATTATGCCTCAAGAAGTATAATTATTCACGCCTAACGGTGATCAAAAAGAATAATCCCCTTTAGTTTTGTGGCCTTTTTCACTCGAGTCCTTTAACCCGAGAGATGTTTTCTCATCTGGTGCCCTAAGACCTTCTGGTTTGGGAGTCATCGGTTATAGGCTCGTTACAAGGGTGAACTAGAAAGCCTAAACTAAGGGAAGAAAAAAGCATAAAAAGTATATATAAATAAATAAATGGCTTGATGGTTGGAGTTGAAATCCCAGAAATTTTCACTGAACACGGTGTGCATATTATCTTGGTTTTATGAAAGATAAAATATTCAATCCAATTTTGAATTCTACCTTAATTAAAAACAAGATCTTGCATGGAGACTAAGTTTAAGGAAGAATGATTATAGGTGGACTTATGACCTAGGATCACTTATATTTTTGCAAAAATAGTTCGTAAACATGTCTCTCTTTCAAAATGCGTTTTCAAAATACTAACATTTGTCTTCTTTCTTTATGGATTTTGTGGGTGCAATCCGCTGAAAACCCTCAGGAGACAATACTCCTCCTCTAGGGTAACCTAGAGGTTTAACGGCTTGTTGCACACGCTCAGTGCAATCGCGTCACCCGCGAAAGTGGTGTAATAAACTGGTAGTATAGATTTTCTTTTCTTTTCTTTGTTTTGCTCGGGACGAGCAAAAGAATAAGTGTGGGGGTGTGATTGTAACTCAATATTGCATATTTTACCTCATAATTCCCATGCATTTAATAAATAAATATATGATTTTTACTCATCTTCTCTATATATTTGCAGGTACACACTCTAACGGAGAGAAAGCCAATAATAACTTAATTAGCAATAATTAAAGTGATTAAATCAAAGATTAAGATAAGCCCCAAGATTTGAAATCAAGATCTAGAGAGATCCGCGCGCCCAATGAAGAATCCAGAAGGCCACGTGGATAACAACTTCTCAACAAATCAGCAACAGAAATCTGTTGCTGAACTGAATCAGTTTTGCCGCAAAAAACAGAAAGATCCTTGAGGATCTGCGGCAGTTACAGGTTGTTAGGATCTCGGATTTTGCGCCAACCTCCTGGATCTCGAAGCTTCTCTCTGGGGCTATAAATATTGGGCCATGGACCTGCGAGCAAAGGGGGAATGGAGAAGAGAGGAAATTAGTATGTTGTTGTAATTTTGTATTTTCTCTCTAGGTTTTAGTTCTTTAGATCCCTCTTCTTCTTCCCTAGATACTTGTAAAAGAGAGAGATTGTGAGAGAGAGAGCTTGTGTAATCAAGGTGTGACAACTTGAAGCAACAAGGATTCATCCATTCTCCTTCCTCTACTTGAGCTTGGTTCTAGTTTACTTGCTTCCTTTAATTGCTTTCTTTACTTGCTTACTTTAATTCCTTGCAATTTTATTCATGCTTTGTTTTGCTTTTCTCATGGCTTGTAGCTAATTCTTTCTCCATGTACTAGCTAACCACTAGCCTTGCCATCTTCACTAACTCATGGGTGATTGCTTTTCTTCATCTTGCAAGTTGGATGGTCTTCTCTTCTCCGATGGGTTAAACCTCCCGTCTTCCAAGTGAGAAAGTAATTAGATCAACACGCAAGACAAAACCTACGCCGATGGAGTGACAACATGAGGCACGCCTTCACTATCACGGAGTTTAGTAAGTATTGGTAAGGTAGTAAGGTAAGCTAGTCATGGTTTGATTCTTCAAGTTTACTTTTCTTTTAGTTGTTAGTCCAAATCCAATCTTGATTTCTTTTCCACTTTCCATCATGAACATATTCATCCATTCTTTCATTTCTTGTTCCATGATTGTTTTATTCTATCAAGCATAGAAGACACTTCGTTTACATTTCTTCACTACGATTCGTAACGCTTCCATCGCTAGCTCTCCCTGAGAATCGACTCGGTATAGCCTTATGCTATAGCGGAGATAAGAAAGGATACATCGACTACATTTACATAAACCTTTCTCGTCTCAATCACCTATCAGTTGAAGATAAACCCTACCAAATCCTTCCTGGGGGTGGCCAGTGGCAAATTCCTAGGGTTCGTGGTAACTTCCACAGGGATTCACTTGGACCTGGAAAAAGTTCATGCCATTCAGGAGATGCAACCTCCACAGAATCTCAGAGAACTCAGGGGATTGCAAGGACGATTGGCATACATCCGAAGGCTCATCTCAAATCTCTCCGGAAGATGCCAACCCTTTACCAAATTAATGAAAAAGGGTGTCTCGTTCATTTGGGACAACGCTTACCAGCAAGCGTTTGAGAAAATTAAACAATACCTCACACAACCACCAGTCCTTACAGCTCCGGTGTCCGGAAAACCTTTCTGATATACGTCCGAGCAATGGATCATTCTTTAGGAGCTTTAATAGCCCAGAACAATGACCAAGGACACGAGCAAGCAATCTATTATTTGAGTAGAACCATGATCGGGGCCGAACATCGATACAACCAGATCGAGAAGGAATGTTTGGCATTGGTGTTCGCTGTTTAGAAAATGCGACACTATTTGGTAGGCCAAATTATAAACGTCATATCAAAGGTTAACCCTTTGAGGTTACTCATGACAAAGCCATCATCGTTAAACGGCCGATTGACAAAATGGGCCATACTGCTATCCCAATATGAAATGCGCTTTTTACCACAAAGAGTCGTGAAGGGACAAGCGGTGGCAGATTTCCTGGCTGAGCATCCAGATCCGAAGGCAGCCGAACTTTACGAGGATCTCCCGGACAAGGTCGCTGAAGTCTGCCTGACCCAGACATCTTTTGAGAGACAAGTGTGGCGACTTTTCTTTGACGGTGCATCGAGAACAGGCCCGAAAGGACATATCATAGCAGGAGTAGGGGTAGTACTTGTCTCCCCACAGAACTATGTGATTCCTCGAGCCATCTCGTTAACCGAGCCTTGTTCCAACAATGTAGCGGAGTGCAATGCCCTTTTGATTGGAATACAACTCGCCGATGAGATTGGCGTTAAAAATCTCGAGGCATATGGTGACTCTAAACTTATCGTCAACCAAGTTCGTGGGGAGTACGAAGTCAGACATGAAGATCTAATACCCTATTATAACGCAACTGTCCATATGGCCGGGAAGTTCATAAACTTTTACATCGACCATGTACCCCGCCAGCAAAATGCGCATGCAGATGTACTGGCGTCTCTCGCTGCTTCTTTAGCCCTTCCAGCTGGAGTAGTAGTAGAGAAAATACTTGTCCACAGCCACGACCTGTATTGCCCGATAATTGCTTCTGAGGATTACCAGAAGCCAACATGAGATTGTCAAGTTAAAGAAGCTCTTGAGTCGTCAACGGCTCAGAGCCTAGAGACTGGCGATTCCCTTACAATGATTATGTCTTGTACGGCATCCTGCCTGATGATACCAAAGAAGCGGCTGCCATTAGAAGGAAAGCCCCCAAATTCTACTATAATGCGATCACACGAACATTGTATCGTCATCGCATGACGGGATCTTGCTTCGCTGCTGTAGGCTGTCTAAAAATCACTAAAAGACAAGCCATTAAAAAACAGAATTCCAAGTTCTAGACGCAAAGTTAATTTTGGCCGCATCTCAGCAGCACCAAGGCGCGAGGGTCGAAACCCGCGTCTCAGCCAACACTGCAGCATCAAGGCACGAGGCTCGAAACCCGCGTCTCAGCAGCACCAAGGCGCGAGGGTCGAAACCTGCGTCTCAGCCGCACCAAGGCGTGAGGGTCAAAACCCACGTCTCAGCAGCACCAAGGCGCGAGGGTTGAAACCAGCGTCTCAGCCGCACATGGTGCGTGGGTTGAAACCCGCTTCTCTGCAGCACCAAGGCGCGAGGGTCGAAACCCGCGTCTCAGCAGCACCAAGGCGCGAGGGTCGAAACCCGTGTCTCAGTCGCACCAAGGCGCGTGGGTCGAAACCCGCGTCTCAGCCACATCAAGGCGCGTGGGTCGAAACCCGCGCCTCAGTTGTAACCGTCCCGGTTTCGGAGCCAATCACGGCCCACATAACGGGGAAAGTTAGCCCCCATTATGGAGTGTTTTTAGGAGGCACGTACGCCCCTGAAACCCTATAAATAGCCCCGTCGCTATGAAGAAGGGGTCGAATTTTCGGTCGGATGCTTTCTGGGAGAAAAGAGCTCTGAGAGAAAAGAGAGAGAGAGTTCAACCCTTCAGAGAACTTGCTTTGTTCAAGTTGCTCTTTGCCTATCTTCTCTTTGAGAGTTTTGGTAGACAGAGCTGAGTTACTCCATCTACCATCCGAAGAGGAGATCCCTGGAAGGTCTCGACGGTCACCCGGTCAACGGAGAACAAGATTCACTCTCCACCGCCACTTGAAGAACCCAGCCTTAAACAAAGGGAGGATTCAAGACTCAACATCCTCCCACCCTTGTAATCGGAAGACTAATCTGTTGTAATCTTCTATCCAATCAAAAGAATTTTACAATCGAATCCTCCTTTTCTGACGCATACAAGAGATGGCGACTCCGCTAGGGATCACATTTGTCACTGACGAACAAATCGTGGCGCAAGGTGACGTCCTCTATAAGGGGAAGATGGTTGAATCGCTTGTCGTCGAGTTCGACCAGGCAAAGTATGAAGAGTTTCTCTCTTCCGGCTCCAAGAGCCCAAAGACCCGCGTCTGTCGCAGGGTCTCTACGGGGACTTGCCCCGAAACCCGCTCTGAGACTCTCTCAGGCGCGGCTGCTGTGAAGGGTGTCGCGGCCAACCGCGCCAAGTGTGACACACGCGCCAACGTCTCTCAGGAGACCCGCGTGACCTCAGGCGCAGCTACTGAAAAGAGTGTCGCGACCAACCGCGCTATACGAGATACACGCGCCAACGTCTCTCAGGAGACCCGCGTGGTCAAGGCCTCTGGTGTCCAGCCAGTCCACCCTCTCGCTCAGCACCAGGTCGTTGTTGGTTTCTTTCCACCTCCACGACGCAACCAAAACGCTGAGCGCCGACAGAGGAGGCGTGCGCGTCAGCTAAGAGTTGGAACTTCTGATCGTCCAACTGAGGCAGGACGTAAGGTTCAAACTGGCGTCTTGGCTGCGCCGCATCCAGCACGCGAAGTCCGCGTTTGGCGGCCCAAACGCGAGACTCCCCAAATTAGTTCCTCTGAAACCCTACTTACCAGACGCCAAGGCGAAGCTTGCGCGCCTCGTCAAGTACAAGAGGCACGCCCCCTTAGGCGCAGGGCAGCAGCCCACTCCCTCTCAAACGTCCCTGCCCCGACGCACCAAGCAGCAACGCGACAGCCACGTCTCTTCTCAACAGAGACGCCAGGCACGCGTCCTAAAGCTGCGACGCGAGCACCGCGTCTCTGAATCCTGCGTCCAAGCTGTACAGCGCAAGGATGCCTCCCGCCCTCGAAGTTGCGAGACTAATCTCTTCGATCCTCTTCCCATGGATCTAAGGGATTACTTGACAAAGAAAAGAAGTGCTAATCAAACCACATCATCATGTTGCTGCCAACGTCTCATCTCCATGCTCTCTGAGTGCCGTTGCGGTTCAGGCGTGAACCAGCAATCCTTAGTTAGACAGCTGACCCTGATTCCCCCATCAGCCAAAAGAAGACGCTCTTACAGGCGGAGGATCTTCTCTGACACTGAGTATCCAGAGCTCACTGCTAACATGGCTCCACGCCTCCCAAAAATATTCCCTGCATCACCTTCACAGCAGATGATATGCAAGTCAAAGGGAAACATGATCGACCCCTTTACTTCGCAGGGAATATGGGATCATCTGAAGTAAACCGCATTCAGGTGGATCCAGGGTCCGCGTTAAGCATCATGCCTCGCCGGGTCATGCAACATCTGGGCATTCCTACTCATCGTTTGAGCCCTACCCAGACAACCATCTATGGGTTCAATGCCAATAGTACCCGTCCAATGGGGAAGGTCAAGCTCAAATGCCAGATTGGAAGCCTAAAGTCGGAAGTGACATGCTACGTCATTGATGCCGACACTTCCTATAACCTGCTGTTGGGGCGGCCGTGGATTCACCGCAACTCCATCGTTCCCTCTACTCTCCATCAAGTCATGAAATACATTGACGAGAGTGGAAAGGTGCAAACGTTGATTGCCGAAAGGCATCCGTTCAAGGGAGTCGAGAATTATTTCACGGACTCCTTACTGTATCAGGATCCCGTGGAGACGGATGAAATCCCGCAACCAGAGGAGCCAGACTCTGGTAATGAAGCTGACACCGAGCCAGAAAAAGAAGAGTGCTTGTGGGAGTTGGAACCACTTGTAAAGAGCATTAATAAGCTCGATGTTGATAATACCACCGACGATGTAGGCGGTTGGTACATTAATGAAGAATTAGATTTAGCGTTTTCCTGTGTTTGCTTCTGATTCCGTACCGTCAGACACTAGCACCGAAGTAGATGATGATCTCTGGTCGGCAATGGATGCTTTGACATCGTTGCATGTACCAGTGAAATCGTCCTTCGAGACATGCCAAGATAATGGTAATGCGCAAGAATCTATATTTATGGTTCCAGCAAGACGGAAAAGCCAAAAACCAATTCTTTTTGGTTGAATCTCGTCTGAACCGACGCCCCACGAAGAATCGGAAGGCGAGGAGGAATCCTCTCAGTTCGATCACTACGAACCAAAAGCACTCAAAATGATGAAACGCATGGGGTATGACGTAACAAGCGGACCCGGGTTGAACTTTGGCAAAGGAAGGAGAACGCTACTTCGATCCTTTGTGCCGAAAGGAAAAGCACCCGATTATTATCATCAGACTCACAGGGGGTTGGGCTATGTATCAACTCCGGCTCCATTAGCCTCTGACTCTGAAGAGACATTGGGCCATGATTACTCATCGGGCACGTCCTCGTGGGAGTCAGATGCTAGTGTCGGCAACATCTTCAGAGAACTTTCAGTGAATATGGTTTCAACAAGTCACCTGGAAGACGGAGATGAAGAAATGATCCAGTCCGATACGGATCCTTGGATCAAACATTTAAATACTCTCTGGGATACTCATTTTGAACAGCGAGAGCCACCCACAGAAGACAAGGTTGTTCAGATCAATCTAGGAGATGAGGCTAATCCTAAACCCATCTTCATAAGTGACGACCTGTCACCTTCTGAGAAAAAGCATCTAATATCTCTTATACAAGAGTATATAGACGTCTTCACCTGGAATTACGAAGACATGCCCGGACTTGATCCCCAGGTGGCTATGCACCGCCTCAACATCAATTCGGACGTAAAGCCTGTCAAACAACAACAGCGACGATTCCGCCCAGAGATAATGGAGGCGATTCAATCAGAAGTCAGAAAGCTTATAGATTCTGGCTTCATCAGGGAAGCACAACATCCCGACTGGGTAGCCAACATCGTCCCCGTTGCCAAGAAGAACGGAAAGATTCGAATTTGCATCGACTTCCGTGATCTAAACGAGGCTTGTCCCAAAGACGAATTCCCATTGCCAATCACAGACGTCATGATTGACAATACTTGTGGATTCGAATGAATGTCCTTCATGGACGGGTTCTCAGGATACAATCAAATCAAAATGTATCCTGATGACGAAAAGCACACCTCCTTCAGGACACCATTGGGGGTCTACTGCTATACCGTCATGCCCTTCGGACTGAAGAATGCGGGGGCAACATATCAAAGGGCCATGAACGCCATTTTCCAGCGGCAAATGCGCAAAACGGTGGAATGTTATGTTGATGATATTGCGGTGAAAAGTCGCGCTAAGGGTGATCACATAGCTGACCTGAAGGTGGTCTTTGACATCATGCAAGCTCATCAATTAAAGATGAATCCCACCAAGTCCTTACTAGGGGTGGCCAGTGGTAAATTCTTAGGATTCATTGTAACCTCCACCGGAATCCATTTGGACCCGGAAAAGGTTCGCGCTATCCAGGAGATGCAACCTTCGAGAAATCTCAAGGAACTCAGGGGATTGCAAGGACGATTGGCGTACATCCGCAGGTTCATCTCAAACCTCTCCGGAAGATGCCAACCCTTCGCTAAGTTAATGAAGAAGGGTGTCTCGTTCATTTGGGATGACGCTTGCCAACAAGCATTTGAGGAAATCAAGCAATACCTCACCAACCACCAGTCCTTGCAGCTCCGATATCCGGAAAACCTTTCATGGTATACGTCCGAGCAATGGATCATTCTTTGGGAGCTCTACTAGCCCAGAATGATGATCAAGGACGAGAAAAAGCGATCTACTATCTGAGTAGAACAATGATCGGAGCCGAATATCGGTATAATCTGATCGAGAAGGAATGTTTGGCATTAGTGTTCGCCATTTAGAAAATGTGACACTATCTGGTAGCCAAACCATAAACGTCATATCAAAAGTCAACCCCCTGAGGTTACTTATGACTAAGCCTTCATCATTGAACGGCCGGCTGGCAAAATGGGCCATATTGCTATCCCAATATGAGATGCACTTTTTACCACAAAAGGCTATTAAGGGACAAGCGGTGGCGGATTTCCTAGCTGAGCACCCAGATCCGAGGGCAACCAAACTCTACGAGGATCTCCCAGATGAAGTGGCCGAAGTCTGTTTGACTCAGACATCGTTTGAAAGTTAAGTGTGGCAACTCTTCTTTGACGGTGCATCCAGAATAAGCCCAAAAGGGCACCTAGTAGCAGGGGTAGGAGTAGTACTTGTCTCCCCAAAGAATTATGTGATTCCCTGAGCCATTTCGCTTACCGAATCTTGCTCCAACAATGTAGCGGAGTACACGCTCTTTTGATTGGGATGCAGTTCGCCGATGAGATTGGCATTAAAAATCTCGAGGCATACGGCAACTCTAAACTCATCGTCAGCCAAGTTCGCGGGGAGTACGAAGTCAGACATGAGGACCTAGTACCCTACTACAACGCAACTATCCACATGGCCGAGAGGTTCACAAACTTCTACATCGATCATGTACCGCGCAGGCATAATGCGCATGCAGATGCACTCGCATCCCTCGCGGCCTCCTTAGCTCTTCCAGCTGGAGCAATGGAGAAGATATTCGTCTACAGCCACGACCTGTATTGCTCGAGAATTGCTCTCAAGGACTATCAGGAGTCAAAGGGAGATTATCAAGGCAAAGAAGCGCTAGAATCATCAATCGGTCTAGAGCTTAGAGACTGACGATTCCTTACATCGATTATGTCCTGTATGGCATCTTGCCTGAGGACACCAAGGAAGCGGCTGCCATTTGAAGGAAAGCCCCTAAATTCTACTATAATGCGATTACACGAACACTGTATCGTCGATCGCATGACGGGATCTTGCTTCGCTGCCTTTCACAAAAGGAGGCACAGGAAGTATTAAAAGAAGCCCATGATGGCATGTGTGGAGCCCATCAACCTGGCCCAAAACTTGCATACCGACTCCAAAGGTTGGGATATTATTGGCCCAAGATGATTGTCGACGCCATCACCTACGCCAAAAGATGTCACACCTGCCAAGTACATGGTTATTTCATCCATCAAGCACCAGGCTACCTTCACTCCACGGCTTCTACTTGGCCATTTGAAATGTGGGGGATGGATGTGGTTGGCCCTATCAGCCCTCCATCATCAAAAGGACATCGGTTTATTTGGCAATAACCGATTACTTCTCCAAATGGCTGAGGCCGTCCCTTTGAAGGAGGTGAAATTATCTGATGTGATCAAATTCATGAAACATCATGTCATTTCCCTTTTGGGGTACCTCGGCGAATTGTCCACGACAACGGACCCAGTTCATCAGTCAGGCTTTCCAGAGATTCTGCGCCAAGTTCAGAATCCAGAGTGTGTCCTCAACGGCATACTACCCCGCCGCTAATGGCCTCGCAGAAGCTTTCAACAAGACCATTGGCAAGCTTCTCAAGAAATTCATCTCGAAAAGTCAACGTGACTGGGATGACAAGCTAGGTGAATGCTTATGGGCTTATCGCACAACTGTCCGAACCCCGACTAAAGCTACGCCATTTCTTTGGTATATGGGTGTGAAGCCGCGCTTCCACTGGAAATTCAAATTCCATCTCTACGCGTCGCCCTGACAGCAGAGATGACGAATGAGGAGAAGCATAGACAGCGACTCCAAGAATGGAAGCCTTGGATGATAAACGTCTGCAAGCCCAACAACAAATCGAGCTTTACCAAGCCCGAATTACCAGAGCCTTCAACAAGAAAGTCAAAGTGCGAACTTTCAAGAAAGGCGACCTTGTCTTAGCCGTCAGAAGACCCATGGTGATGACACACAAGACAAAATGAAAAATTCCAACCCAAATGGGAAGGACCATTCGTAGTAGAGTCAGTCTACTCAAATGGATCGTATCGCCTCATAACTTCAAATGGCGATACACTCATGATGCCGATCAATGGCAGATTCTTGAAGAAGTACTATCCTTAATAGTACTCCCCCTCCGATCAAGTTAAAAGTACACCTCTGATCAAAACAAGAAGAGCTTCTTCATTAACATCCGACGCCTCCGACGGCTAAGGATAGAGGAAAATGTTGGCTTTTAAGCCCAACATAAGCCTTCGATAACTCATCATGCTGAGGGGAATAGCATGGCTAGCCCAACTCAAACGGTAGTTGGTAAAGGCATATAAAACCCGTTGACAGCTGAGGATTTGCTAAAAATCCTAAGGGACATGTTCCCATTTGATCCGACGCCTCCAACGGCTAAGGATAGAGGAAAATGTTGGCTTCTAAACCCAACATAAGCCTTCGACAACTTATCATGCTGAGGGGAATAGCATGGCTAGCTCAACTCAAACGGTAGTTGGTAAAGGCACCTCAAATCCGTTGATAGCTGAGGGTTTGCTAAAAATCCTAAGTGGACTTGACTCCACTCTCCCCTCCAAAATCCCTTACCAATTCTCATCCACAGAATGGTAGGTCTACGAAATACAGTCGTTGCCAAGTTAACACTATACCTCTGGCACTTCAAACTCCACTTGCCAATTCTCATCAATAGAATGGCAAGTCTTCAAAATTGCTCATATCGCAAATCCAAATTTGTCAAGTTAACACTATACCTCTGACATATTTTTTTAAACCCCACTTGTCAATTCTCATCAATAGAATGACAGGTCCTCAAATTGCTCATATCGCAAATCAATTTCTGTCAAGTTAATACCACACCTCTGACAAATTACTGTTAACACTATACTTCTAAACAGTACATCGAGTTTCTGTCAAGTTAACATCACACCTCTGACAGTCAGCTTTTCTTCAGTCTTCCATATCGAAGCTGAAATGAACAATGCTAGGTTTAACACTACACCTCTAGCATCCAGGTCATCGCCAAGTTCAACAATACACTTATGGCCATGACTTTTCCTCAGACTTCCTCGTTGAAGTCGAGATGACTAATGCCAAGTTCAAAATTACACCTCTAGCATTACCCTCATTGTCAAGTTAAACATTACACCTATGACAGTGACACTTTCAGTTTTCCTGGACGAAAACTGAAATGCTTCTGAGTCAAGTTAATATCACACCTCTGACTTACATTCTTGTCAAGTAACATCATACTTCTGACAAGACTTCATTCAACCCGTTAAGTTAATATCACACCTCTAACGGTAAAGATTTTCCTAGATTCCCCGCGAGTCTAGTCTCACTTGTTATTCTCCTCAACAGAACAACAAGTCTACTCAAAAACATTGTTAGGTTAACATTACACTGTTAACAGTGTTTTCATCAACTCTTCAGTTGAGCTCACGTTCCCTGGGGGTACCAATTCAACCTGTTACTTTCTTTTATAAAGTAGCAGGTCCACCAAAAATTATTTTATCCTTGTCAAGTTAATATTACACCTCTGACAGCATTGCTGAGTTCCTGAAATAGGATCTTTCTCCATAAAATTTGACTTGTTAAGATTATCATCATAAGTTTTGGCAAAGTCAAAGATCCTTTGCTTCTATGCGTCTGACTAAAAACAAAAAGTTCAAGACAATAGAAGAGACGAAAAGAAAAGTGTCACTTTTATTTATATCTAGGCATATGAAAGTGATACAAAACGCTCTCTTATACAATGAGATTGAGTGTTACAGTTAAGGAGTACAAAGAATTCCCTCTCTCTCTCAGAGGTTGCACTCACTCCTCAAAGCTGCATACAATTCCAAGTACAGGATGTTTGGAAGGCGCCAAAGTAGGATCGGACTTGTGGCAACGATCAGAAGCTGGTTGCACCACGATGCATGATGTAAACATCGAAGAAGTCTCTGGTTGATCAAGAACAATGGTGTTTCTTGAGGTAGAAAGGCAGCAGAATCTTCTGATCCTACCTGACCATCCGAAGTGGCGGATACGACCCCCTCGTTGATGAACATCTCTTCCACCAGAAGGTCATCCAGTGAGCATAGAGCTTTCCTCGATGTCACTTTTGGGGTAAAGAGGAGGTTTTGAGACCTCACAGGGGATGCTACCCACCACTATATCCACCGCTACCCCCGCCGCCATCCTCACTCTGACCATGCCATGCCAAGAAGCATGACTGGTGCATTGAATCCAAAGAGATCTTGGCGAGGGTCCGGTCCCCATCTCCTGAAGACAGGAGTCATGACTTCTTCTCCTGTGGTTGACCATCGACCAAGTTCGCTGGCCGATATATTCTTCCAAGGGCCCAGCGAACATGAAAAAGGATGATCAAGCCTACCTGCAAGAAGCAACAAAATTAGAAGATCTGAAGCTTAGTATACTTCAACAGTAAAAATTAAGTGACAGACGCAGCTATTGTTGAGGACTTCAGACGCAGGAATGACCCGCGCAGCGAACCAAACTTCTGCGACGGCAGAAACAGACGCGAATCAAAGCTGTGATATACATGGAATTTGAATGCAATCTAGTTCTACATCCATGTCTAAGATACAAGACGCAAAGAGAATCAGAGGCGAAAATTGCCGTCTCCCTGTTGGATGAACAGGAGTTGCAAGATTCAGGCCTGAGACCTCCAGTCTGAGTTGAGATTCTCCTAAGTTGACAGCCTCAAGATGCGAGCTCCATATGTGGAGCCTGCGGCCAGGTGCCTAAGTCTACTATACTCGCGTCCAGAGGACTTGAAGTCAATGGCGCAACTTCCAAAAGAGGAAGGCACCAACTGACTTCAGGAGAAAATCTAGATGATGAATCTCTTTAAGAGATATCAAAATTCAAACCTGGCTGGGTTAAAAATGTCATGGCAAACAAGAAGGCGTACCCGCAGAGGCCTCTATTAAGAGTTGAACTCTCTGCATCGAAGCGCGGACATAAAAGGTGCTCAAGGAGACGCTTTCTGTTATTGAAATCACTTGACAGTGATAATCTTCTGAAGAGACCAAACAGAAGAATGAAAGCTCTGGGTCGTCTTCGTCCATAGAGGCAAGCCCTGGTAAAAGTCCTTGAAGGGAGAAGATGGAGTCTCTCAGAGCACTCGCTTAAAAGAAAATAATCCAAGTATGGGACTGCTAAAGGAAGGGGGTAAGCCCTATTTATAGGCAAGCTACAACACCTATAATCAATGGCTCATTAATCAGGGCCGTCGGCTTCAATCCTCGCATGCATGTCGAAGCCCAGTAAAGGGCTGACACGTGGACTATCGCTTCGGGAAGCATCGAAGACGCAGATCTCCAACCGCCAGCGCCGGTTTGGCATTAAAAGGCATTAATGCCCAGGCCCAATGAAGAGCCGACGCGTGGATGGTCGCTCCGGGAAACATCGAATGGTGCGAGTCCCTAATCGTCAACAACGACTGGACGTTTAAAGATCCGATAAAACCTTTATGACAGGCTACATGTAACGTCTGGGAAGTTGCACCAAAACGCAGGCATGAGAGCCGCGTTCAGGAACCCGCGTCCCTTTTTCAAAAAACGGCGTCCTCCTTAAGAAAATTCTTCGCGTCTCTTGGATGACTCAAAGTTGCTCCGCGTCTCTCGGACAACTCAAGGTTGCGTCCATCAACAAAGGGACTCATTCTGGGGGTCTCAGTGGGAAAGCACATAAAGCTACGTCCCGAAGCTTATACCTTCAGCAAAGAGGCCTATCAAATTCACAGGTACCTTGGAGCTGCGTCGACATGGCGAGATGATGATGGATTTGCACCGGGTCAAAGACCCAGCGTCGCGTCCTCTTATATGTCTGCGCCAGTTTTAAGGAGCGTAAGACCACATTTTTGATGCATTCTAATTCCTGCGCCTGGATAAAGTTAAGGACTGCAGCCAGTGAGTCATACTCAAAGCTGCGTCTTTCGCGTCAACTTGAACCGCGTCTTCACTGGCAGGTCAAAGTCGCGTTCCTCAGAACCGCGTCTCTCTTTGGAACGACGTTGCGTTTCATCAAACGAACTTAGTTCTACCTAAGTCTGTTATTCACAGTCAGTAAGGGAGCACAACCAAAATATGTGATTGAGAGGTTGGATTCATCTACAGCGGGGCAATGAAGATGGAACAAAAATTTCAACGACTTTTATTATTCAAATATGATAAAAGTAGATACAAACGCTCTTGGTAAATAGAGTGTCCTTTTCTTTACAAGAAGAAAAAAAAGAAGGCTAAAAGTCCTGGTTCGCCAAAGAACAGATTTGTTCTCTAAGGCGATGTATCTCATGTTGGCGTGCCTTCTCAGACTCCATGAGAGCTTGGGCCCGCAGATCCTCCCGGATAAAAATCTCTTCGCTTGTACTCGGAGGGATTCCAGCTCGGAGGAATAAACAGAGAGATTTGCTTCAACTTGCACCTTGGCAGCCTCTAACTCCGCTAGCCTCTTTTCAGAAGTAGCAAGCTTCTGTTCATTAAGAACAATCAAAGCCTCAGCTCTGGCTATAGCAGCCCGAGAGTCAAGGATAGCCTGCTTCGCAGCCTGCATGATCATCTCGGATTCCTTTGACTCGACCGCTAGCTTTTGATGATCAGCCTAGAAACCTTCGAGAAGACGGGTCCTTTGGTTATCTTCTCTTCCACCTCTCTTCGCTCTTGCTCTTGAGCAGCAAGGAGCCTATTCAGAGTTTCCTGGGCCTCGTGAAATGAGCCAGCATTCTCCAGGGATCGAAGCTCTCTCAAGTTATGTCCCAACTGCTCCACCAGCAGCAGACACGCCTTGGCTGGTGAAGGGCCTCCGGCTAAACTGATGTTCTCGACCAGGTTTCTGAGAAACATCCGGGCGAATTCAAAGGAGCTATCCCCAGACAGGATGAAATCAATACATGATCGCATCGAGGCAAAGAACTGCTGCACCATCTGGCGTGTCAGAATCTCCATGGTATCACCACCTAAAGTGCTCCCCGATCCCCTTTCTATCACGGGGTGAGGGATGTAAGCCGATTCTTCCGGAACAAGAGTCGGGTGACCACGGGTGCGGCTAGAGCAAGAGTAGCCGCCAGCGCCTCTGGGGGTACTACGTCCGTGGAAACCTCCACAACCGATGAAATGACAGTAAGCTCGACCTTTTCAGGGTCCTTGGACGAGGTTTGAGCTGTACAGCCTCCCGGGTAGGTACTGACCGCCAAGTCTCCTACCTAAGCTTCCTCAGTGCCCTCTGCAAATTACAAGAATATCAGCTACGACAGTAAAAGGAAAACATTCAAAATATCAATATTTCCTTACCTAGCTGAGGGTCCAAAGATGGCGAGTTCTTAGGCGAACCCTGCAGGGTGGAGGTCTCCCTGACTTCGATGATTGCCCTCTTTTGAGGCATCCCAGTAATAGGAGTCTCAACTCTCCTGCTGGGCCAACTCCTGTATTATCTCCTCGATCTGGGAGGAAGCAGCGGCCTCGCTAACCATGACCAGCCCTGCGATATAAAGCAAATGAAAAAGAAAAAAGTCAAAATCCTTTTCCTAGTTAAAAGGATGAGTTAGGCGAAAAGAGCACCTTCAGCAGCTTCAGCAGGAATAACTGTCGCTGGTGGTGACGTCGTCACCGGCTTACACCCATATATTTTCTCCTCTGAGATGTGTGAGAATTTACTCGGATCAGGAGGAGCGGGTTCATCGCCAAAGTCGACCTCATCGCCTGAATCATACCCTTCTTCTTCGGATGAAGAAGACGACAGTTTAACGCAAGAAGCCTCGGCAACCGGGACCTTGCTACCAAATACCCCAGTGGTAGGGCTATGGTCAACTACCTGTGGACTGGGGATTAATACACTAGGGGACCCGGGCTGTTGCCTCATCCCTCCTCTCGTCGACAGAGGAAGACCCGGGCTGAATTGAGACCCCTGGAATCTCAACATCACCTCCGCTCATTATGTCGACTTCAAGCTGCTCAGCCTCGTCAGCGGCGGTGGGTTTGTCAGCGAACTCCCCTTCCTTTAAAATCCTGGGGCCCCTACTGCGCAACCCATGGGTACGGACTAAGGGTGCGTCATCCTCATCTCCCTCTTCTTCCCTCTGCTCCTCAACACCAGAAGGGATGTCCTCGGACG
>JAVJIF010019599.1:0-76084 GCA_038442645.1 Agave tequilana | reverse complement strand
TTTTCAGTGTGTTTGATTGCTAATATCACTCTACAACTGAAGTTTTTCTCACCACACTTCATAGAGCCAAAAATCCTATACTCATTCTATAGTGAAGTTGTAATTGAAGTGAGAGTGTTTGTAAAAGAGTTTGAGAAAAGTGTAGTGATCTTGTTGTGATCACTTGGTTCTTGTAATCCCTTCTTTGTGGAGCAACCTCTTCGGTAGAGGTCCTTTGTACTTGGTGGAGCTCGGTGCTCGGTCTTCGGTAGACCAATTGTAAAGGCATCCTCGTGGATAGTGGAAACCCTTCACGGAGGTGAAGGCGGGGACTAGAGCAAGTGTGCTCGAACTCGAAACAAATCATCTTGTTTGCGATTGCCTTTGTGTTATTCTTGCTTTCAATTTCTCTTGCTTTATATTGTCTTGAATTATTTGCTTGAGAACTAACCTCTACTTGTGCAATCTTGTCTGTGTTTCTTTACTTGCTACTTGTTGTGTTACATTGTGTGCATTTCATTTTTCATCATCATACTTGGCATTGATCGATCACACCTCAATACAACACGGTTGCATTGCGCACCTCTAACACATTTTTAAGGGGAATTGGGAGGAAGGAGTTCAGAACCTCGCAAGGGGTATTCGGCTCTTAGTCGTGTTTGAGAGATCGTTGCATCACTCATTTTATTAAGTTTAAAAAGATCATTAGATTAGCATTCACACCTATTCACCCCCCCTCTAGGTTTTTTCAATACTATCCTTAAATGATATTCTTCCGCTGATCAAGTTAAAAATACACTCTGATCAAAACAAGAAGAGTTTCTTCATTAATATCCAATGCCTCTGACGGCTAAGGATAGAGGAAAATGTTGGCTTTTAAGCCCAACATAATCTTTTCGACAACTCATCATGCTGAGGGAAATAGCATGGCTAGCCCAACTCAAACGGTAGTTGGTAAAGGCACCTCAAATCCGTTGATAGCTGAGGTTTGCTAAAAAATCCTAAGTGGACTTGGCTCTACTCTTTCCTCCAAAATCCCTTACCAATTCTCATCCACAGAATGGTAGTCTACAAAATACAACCATTACTAAGTTAACACTATACCTCTGGTAATGGAAACTTTTTAATATTCCTTGTCGAGTACAAGTTCTGTTGTCAACCTACACGGAGTATCAAGTTTTCAAATTTGCCAAGTTAACACTATACCTCTGGCATTTCAAAATTTTCACTTGTCATTCTCACCAACGAATGACAGGTCCTCAAATTGCTCTTATCATGAGGCAATCTTTGTCAAGTTAATACCACACCTCTGATAATTACTGTTAAGTTTAAACACCACACCTCTAAACAGTAATCAAGTTTCTGCCAGGTTTTAATACTACACCCAGACAGTCACTTTCTTCAGACTTCCGTATCGAAGCTGAAATGGATGATGCTAGGTTAACACCACTACCTCTAGCATCCAAGTCATTGCTAAGTTCAACAATACACCTATGGCTTTGACCTTTTCCTCGGACTTCCTTATGCAAGCCGAGATGACCAATGCTAAGTTCAACATTACACCTATAGCATTACCCTCACTGTTAAGTTAAACATTACACCTATGACAGTGACATTTCGGAGTCAAGTTAATATCACCCTCTGACTCGCATCCTTGGCAAGTTAACATTACACTTTGACAAGACACTTCCAAACGTTAAGTTATATCACACCTCTGACGGTAACAAAACTTTCCTAGATTCCCCGCGAGTCTAGCTTCATTGCTATTCTCTCCAATAGAATAACAAGTCCACTAAAAAAAAAAAAACATTGTTAGGTTAACACCAACCATCAACAGTGTTTTCATCAATCCCCAGTTGAGCTTAATCAAGTAATCCCAAACACTTGATGAAAGTTCACCTTTCCTGGGGGTACCAATTCTACTTGTCGCTTTCTCTTATAAAGTGGCAGGTCCACCAAAAATTATTCCATCTCTGTCAAGTTAATATTACACCTCTGACAGTATTGCGAAGTTCCTGAAATAGGATCTTTCCCTCCAAAGTTTGACTGGTTGAGATTATCATCATAATTTGACAAAGTCAGAGATTCTTTGCTTCTATAAGTCTAAGACAAGACAATGAATGAAAAAAAAGAAAAGTGTCCCTTTATTTATTTCCAAATATATGAAAGTGATACAAAAACACTCTCTTATACAATAAGATTGAGTGTTACAATTAAGGAGTACAAAGAAGTCCCTCTCTCTCTCAGAGGCTGCACTCACTCCTTAAAGCTGCGTCCGACTCCAAGTGCGCGATGTTTTGTGGCTACAATAAAAGCTGGTTCCCACGATGCATGATGTAAACATCGAAAGCGCCCTAGCTGACTAAGCTAAGAGCAACGGTGTTTTGTGATTGAACGGGGGCCTTGAGGTCCGGTGGCAGCAGAAAATCCTGCAATCCTTCATTCATACCGTCGTTCTCCCACCAAAAGGCATCCAGTGGACATGACTGTCCTCGATGTTACTTCTGGAGTGGGAGAGGAAGAGGATCCTATCCGCCACCACAACCCCCGGAACCCCCTCGTCGCCATACTCACTCTGACCATCCCTTACCAGCAGGCATGCAATGGTGCAAGAGACCTGAAGAGACCTTAGCGAACGTCGAGTCCTCGTCAGGGACATAATATATTCCCTTGTGGACGACGAGGACTATAATATATTCCTTGTGACGAACATCGAACAAGTCCGCAGGCTGAAATATTTCTTCCAGGCGCCCAGCGAACCTGAAAAAGGACAATCAAGCCCACCTGCATAGAATAACAAGGGGGTTAGAAAAACTGGAACTTGGTATACTTTAACAAAGAATACTAAGTGATAGACACAGCTATTGCCAAAGACTACAAACGCGGGAATGATCCGCGCAGTGGTTGTCAAAGGCTGCAGACGCGGGAATGGGCCCGCGCAATCAGTTAAACTACCGCGCCAACAGAGACAGACGCGAATCAGAACTGAGGAACACGCAGGATTCAAACGCGGCCCCATCCTACGCCCGCGTCTAAAAGCACAAGACACGAGAAACTTCAGACGCCGAAAATTGCCATCTCCCTGTTGAATAAACAAGAGTTGCAAGATTCGGGTCTGAAAATTTCAGCCCAATTTAGACTTCGCTCAAGTCAATGGCCTTAAACGCCAGCTTAACGAGCAAAGCCCGCGCCAAGTGCCAAGGATTTCAGCACTTGCGTCCAGAGGGGAAGTTGGCGGCGCAAATTCCAGAAGGAATGCACCAACTCAGACTTCATGAGAAAATTCCAGGTGATTATGCCAAAATGCAAACTTGGGTGGACTAAAAACATCACGACAAGTCGGGACAGCATACCGGCAGAGGCCTCTGTCAAGAGTTTAACTCTCTGCGTCAGTATATGGACATGGAAAGTGATCAAAGAAGCGCTTTCTCCTGAAGAGACCAAACAGAACCATGAAAGTTCTGGGTCACCTTCATCCACAGAACCAGCTTCATCCATGGCGACAGAACCCCTGTTGGAAACTCTAGAGAAGGCAGGATTTCTCGGAGCAAAAACAAAAGAAAACAATCCAACTTTGGATTGTTAAAGAGGAAGAGGGTGAGCCCTATTTATAGGCAGACCCTAATAACTGTTATTAATGGTGCATCAATCGAACCGTCGCGCACGGCTGTCAAAGTCCAATGGAGGACTGACGCGTGGAACGCCGCTTTGGGAAACCGTCGAAGACGCTGGTATCCAACCGCCAGCGCCGTTTTGCGTTAAAAGGCATTAACGCCTTCAGTCCAATGAAGAATCGACGCGTGGGACAACGCCTTGGAAAACAACGGATGACCCAGTTTCCCAATCGACAGTAAAGACTTGACGTTCAAAGATCTCCTAAAAATCTTTATGTCAGGCTACATGTAACGCCTCGGAAGTTGCACCAAGACGCAAGCGTAAAAGTCGCGTCCAGGAATCCGCGTCAAGGTGAAAGAAACGCAAGGATCAAATCCACGTTCTGCAAACCAAGACTTACAAAAAATTTCTAAGTGCTTGGACTCAGGTGCCAGATTCATCAAAATTGGCAGCTGATGGCGCAGAACGCAAGGATCAAATCCGCGTTCTGCAGATGGCACAAGGATCAAATCCGCGTCTGCTGCAGATGGCACAAAACGCAAGGATTAAATCCGCGTTCTGCAAACCAAGACCGCGTTCGAACCCTTCACAATTAGAAATATTCTAAGTGAAGGATCCGAAGTGCAGAGCCCACTGGCACCAGGACATCAAACCCGGCCCTTGGTTATCAACTCAAAGACTGCGTCTGAGAACCGCATCTGAGAATCAAACCGTTCATATCCTGTGTTTATGGTTCTCCCCAAAAAGATGTCTTTTAGGTTCCTCAAACTTCCAGTAATGGTGAAGTTTAACCTAAATGGCATTTTACCTCGGAAAACAACGCCCTGCACAGAGGAAGCGCCCCTCTGGGCCTCGGCGACGGTCGCCTTTGAGGACGATGCGGTTGGCTGGTTTTGGGTGCCATCGCTAGTGCGAAAATCCAGTAATGAAGATGAACCGTTCAAAAATCCAGCAACGGAGTTGAATAGTTCAAGAGATGAACAGAGAAGAAAATTCTCTTTCTTAAGCAAGTGCGTTCGGAGAAGAAGAGATGTCTCTCCAACTGTCGCCTTTTATAGGCACAAGGATTCGCGAAGATACGCGGCGTGTGGTCCGATAAATTTCTGCAGCGAATCACCACTTGACGCGTGGCATCAAATCATTTTTGAACAGGGAAGATCATGTGCCACGGCTCCACAGCGAGTCGTCATTCGACACGTGGAGCAGTTCATTTAATGAACCGGGAAATCCGCGCGCCTAAAGGTAAAATTCCCGCCGGTTCCCCAGGCCAGCTGGTAACGTAATCATGACATGGCACGGATTCGCACCCGACGGCCACGTCTCTTCAATGGTCGTGCCCCGTCAGCACCACCATAAATGCACCCAGAAAGTCGCGTTGCGCTCAGAAAATCGCGTCTTTATTAGAGGTGCGTCTTTTCTAAGTCCGCGTCCGACCAGCGGCCCTACATCGCGTCTGCCTCATGGAAGACGGGCGCGTTTCCATTGCCAAGGACGCACCCTACATAAATCGCCTCTTTAGAGCAGTACTATCTCAGCTTTTAGAAAAGAACCTGCGTTCGGCCTCCTGCTTCTGCAAAAACAGTTCAACAGTACACTGACGCGAGCAGACGACCAACCACTCCTGGCTTAAAGCACACCATGACAGACTAAACAATCGGGGAGGTTTAGACTGTGCATCTAGACACTCAACATGATCAACTCTGGTGGCTTCAAAGAGTTCAAACAGTACACTCACGAAGACCAACTCCAAATAAAATCAAACCCGGAACACTAACAGTCCAGTCATGAAAGCAAATATGCCTAAAATCTAAAGTATTTCGAAATCCGTCTCAGTTAACTGCGGAATATCGAAAACTTTGGAGGGGGTTCTGTAGGCTGTCCAAAAGCTACTGAAGGACAAGCCATTGAAAAGTCAAGTTTCAAGCTCTAGACGCAAGGGACTATCACCCGCGTCTCAGCATCAAGGCGTGTTGGCTCGACACCCGCGTCTCAGCATCAAGGCGCGCTAGCTCGACACCCGTCTCAGCATCAAGACGCAAGGGACTATCACCCGCGTCTCAGCATTAAAGCGCGTTGGCTCGACACCCGCGTCTCAATAACAAGGCGCGTTGGCTCGACGCCCGCGTCTCAACAACAAGGCGCGTGGGTTTAAACCCGCGCCTCAGTTGTAACCACCCGGATTGCGGGGCCAGTCACCGCACAAGTAGCGGGAAGTGGCCCTCATTGTGGAGCGCTTTTAGGGGGGGCACGTTCACCCCTAAGACCTCTATAAAATAGCCCCGTCGCTAGGAAGAAGGGGTCGGACTTTTGGCAATCAAAAAGAAGGAGAAGAGGACAACGGAGAGATCATCAACAGAGAGAGAACTCGACTCTTCAAGCTAGCTTGCTGCGTACAAGTTACTCTTCGCTTACCTTCTCTTTTAGAGTTTTGGTAGACGGAGCTGAGTTACTCTTTCTACCGGCCGAAGAGGAGATCCCTGAAGGACGGTCATCCGGTCAACGGAGAACAAGATTCACTCTCCACCGCTACACGAAGAACCCAGCCTTAAACAAAGGGGGGATTCAAGATTCAATATCCTCCCTCCCTTGTAACCGGAAGGAACAGTTGTTGTTGTAATTCATTTCATTGATTCAAGGAAAACTTTTACTCCAATATTCCTGTCTCTCTCCTTTCCCAGGTCAAACAAGTCTTGTTTGACCCGGGAAAGGAGAGAGACATGAATATTGGAGTAAAAGTTTTCCTTGAATCAAATGAAATGAATTACAACAACAACTGTTCCTTCCGGTTACAAGGGAGGGAGGATATTGAATCTTGAATCCCCCTTTGTTTAAGGCTGGGTTCTTCGTGTGGCGGTGGAGAGTGAATCTTGTTCTCCGTTGACCGGATGACCGTCCTTCAGGGATCTCCTCTTCGGCCGGTAGAAAGAGTAACTCAGCTCCGTCTACCAAAACTCTAAAAGAGAAGGTAAGCGAAGAGTAACTTGTACGCAGCAAGCTAGCTTGAAGAGTCAAGTTCTCTCTCTGTTGATGATCTCTCCGTTGTCCTCTTCTCCTTCTTTTTGATTGCCAAAAGTCCGACCCCTTCTTCCTAGCGACGGGGCTATTTATAGAGGTCTTAGGGGTGAACGTGCCCCCCCTAAAAGCGCTCCACAATGAGGGGCCACTTCCCGCTACTTGTGCGGTGACTGGCCCCGCAATCCGGGTGGTTACAACTGAAGCGCGGGTTTAAACCCACGTGCCTTGTTGTTGAGACGCGGGCGTCGAGCCAACGCGCCTTGTTGTTGAGACGCGGGTGTCGAGCCAACGCGCCTTAATGCTGAGACGCGGGTGATACTCCCTTGCGTCTTGATGCTGAGACGCGGGTGTCGAGCTAGCGCGCCTTGATGCTGAGACGCGGGTGTCGAGCCAACGCGCCTTGATGCTGAGACGCGGTGATAGTCCCTTGCGTCTAGAGCTTGAAACTTGGCTTTTCAATGGCTTGTCCTTCAGTAACTTTTGGACAGCCTACACAAGGATCAAATCCGCGTTCTGCAAACCAAGACTTACAAAAAATTTCTAAGTACTTGGACTCAGGTGCCAGATTCATCGAAATCGGCAGCTGATGGCGCAGAACGCAAGGATCAAATCCGCGTTCTGCAGATGGCACAGAACGCAAGGATTAAATCCGCGTTCTGCAAACCAAGACCGCGTCCGAACCCTCACAATTAGAAATATTCTAAGTGAAGGATCCGAGGTGCAGAGCCTACTGGCAACAGGACACCAAACCCGCGCCTTGGTTATCAACTCAAAGACTGCGTCTGAGACCGCGTCTTAGAATCAAACCGGTTCATATCCTGTGTTAATGGTTCTCCTCCAAAAAGATGTCTTTTAGGGTTCCTCAAACTTCCAGTAATGGTGAAGTTTAACCTAAATGGCATTTTACCTCGGAAAACAACGCCCTGCGCAGAGGAAGCGCCCCTCTGGGCCTCGGCGACGGTCGCCTTTGAGGACGATGCGGTTGGCTTGGTCTTGGGTGCCATCACTAGTTCGAAGATGAACTGTTCAAAAATCCAGTAATGGAGTTGAATAGCTCAAGAGATGAACAGAGAAGGAAAATTCTCTTTCTTAAGCAAGCGCGTTCGGAGAAGAAAGGATATCTCTCTGACTGTTGCCTTTTATAGGCACAAGGATTCGCGGCGTGTGGCCCGATAAGACGCGAAGATACGCGGCGTGTGGCCCGATAAGAGCTGCAGCGAATCATCGCATGACGCGTGGAACAAATCATCGTGAAGATCACGCGTCACGACTCCGCAGCGAGTCATCATTTGACACGTGGCGCGGTTCAGTTAATGAATCAGGAAATCCGCGCGCCAAAAGGTGAAAATCATGCCGGTTCCCCAGGCCAGCTGGCGGCGTAATCATGACACGGCACAGATTCGTACCCATGGGACGCACCTCTTCGATGGACATGCCCTGTCAGCATCTCCATAAATGCATTCGGAAGGTCGCGTCTCTCTATAAAGTCCGCGTCCGACCCAGCGGGCCCAATATCGGCGCGTTTCCATTGCCAACGGACGCGCCTACATAAATCGCGTCTTTAAAACAGTACCATCTCAGCTTTTCGAAAAGAACCTGCGTTCGGCCTCCTGCTTCTGCAAAATCAGTTCAACAGTACACTGACGCAAGCAGACGACCAACCACTCCTGGCTTAAAGCACACCCGTGACAGACTAAAAGCAATCGAGGAGGTTTAGACTGTGCATCTAGACACTCAATATGATCAACTCTGGTGGCTTCAAAGAGTTCAACAGTACACTCACGAAGACCAACTCCAGATAAGATCAAACCCGGAGCATTAGCAGTCCAGGCATGAAGGTGAACTCAGCTAGAGTCCAAAGTATTTCGAAATCCGTCCCAGTTAACTGCGGAATATCGAAAACTTTGGAGGGGGTTCTGTAGGCTGTCTAAAAGTTACTGGAGGACAAGCCATTGAAAAGCAAAGTTTCAAGCCCTAGACGCGAGGGACTATCACCCGCGTCTCAGCATCAAGGCGCGTTGGCCCGACGCCCGCGTCTCAGCATCAAAGCGCGTGAGTCTAAACCCGCGCCTCGGTTATAACCGCCCTGATCGTGGGGCCAGTCACCGCACAAGTAGCGGGAAGTGGCCCCTCATCGTGGAACATTTTTAGGGGGCACGTTCACCCTAAGACCTCTATAAATAGCCTCATTTGCTATGAGGTCGGGACAATAGGCAATCGGCATCG
Source organism: Agave tequilana (assembly GCA_038442645.1). Taxonomy (NCBI): domain Eukaryota; kingdom Viridiplantae; phylum Streptophyta; class Magnoliopsida; order Asparagales; family Asparagaceae; genus Agave; species Agave tequilana. The sequence continues at coordinate 67,249 of JAVJIF010019599.1, read as the reverse complement.
AGGGAAAGAGGAAGAGGAGAGCGATAGCGATAGCAAGACGACAAGAAGAGATCATCAACAAAGAGAGAGCTCGACTCTTCAAGCTAACTTGCTGCGTACAAGTTACTCTTCGCTTACCTTCTCTTTTAGAGTTTTGGTAGACGGAGCTGAGTTACTCTTTCTACCGGCCGAAGAGGAGATCCCTGAAGGACGGTCATCTGGTCAACGGAGAACAAGATTCACTCTCCACCGCCACACAAAGAACCCAGCTTTAAACAAAGGGGGGATCCAAGATTCAGCATCCTCTCTCTCTTGTAACTGGAAGGAAAAGTTTTGCTGTAATTTTTTCATTTGATTCAAGGAAATCTTTACATCACGCTCTTTCTCTTTTCCGGGTCAAACAACAACCAGATTAAGATGTATCCCGACGACGAGAAGCATACTTCGTTCTGAACACCATTGGGGGTATACTGCTATACTGTAATGCCCTTCGGGCTGAAGAATGCCGGAGCGACCTACCAGTGGGCAATGAGTATGATCTTCCGCGATCATCTCCGAAAAAACAGTAGAGTGCTATGTCGACGACATTGCCATCAAAAGCCGCAACAAGAATGAACATCTTTGCGACCTGAGAACGATGTTTGACATAATGCGGGCTCATCAACTGAAAATGAACCCGACAAAATCCTTCTTGGGAGTGTCAAGTGGAAAGTTCCTTGGGTTTATTGTCACGTCAAAAGGGATTCATCTTGATCCAGACAAAGTCAAAGCCATTCAGAGCATGCATCCACCGAGGAATCTCAAGGAGCTTAGAGGCCTGCAAGGCAGGCTGGCTTATATTAGGAGATTCATCGCAAATCTCTCAGGCCGCTGTCAGCTGTTCACCCGACTCATGAAAAAGGGTGCTTCCTTCGTGTGGGATCAAGCTTGCCAGGAAGCTTATGAAGACATCAAGAGGTACAAAAACCTCCAATCTTGGTGGCCCCTACATCAGGGAAACCATTTTTGCTTTATGTAAAAGCTCTGGACTATTCCCTCGGTGCCCTCCTCGCTCAAAAGGACGACAATGGCCACGAGCAGGCCATTTATTATCTGAGCAGAACTCTCATAGGAGCGGAATCTCGCTACAACCCTATTGAGAAAGAATGTTTAGCTCTCGTCTTCGCTGTTCAGAAGACACGGCATTACTTGGTCGGCCAGACCATACATGTCATCTCCAGAGTAAACCCATTGCGTCTTCTTATGACGAAGCCAGGATCGTTGAATTCAAGATTGGCCAAGTGGGCACTTTTATTGTCTCAATACAACATGATCTTCACGCCTCAGAAGGCGGTTAAAGGCCAGGCCCTTGCAGAGTTCTTGGCTGCCCATCCAGTTCCGGAGCATTCAAAACTTCACGAAGACATCCCTGATGAGGTCTTCGAGTCTAATGCAACCTCAGAAGAGGAAGTGTGGCAGATGTTCTTCGATGGAGCATCGCGAATGGGCCCTAAAGGCATGATTATTGCCGGAGTGGGGGTTGTGTTTATCTCCCCGCAGAACCATGTTCTTCCCCGAGCATTTTCTCTGACAGAATCATGCTCCAACAATGTAGCAGAATATAATGCTCTGCTCATCGGTCTTCAACTCGCCCATGGAATGGGGGTACGCTACCTTGAAGCCTACGGCGATTCAAAGCTGATCATCAATCAGGTTAAAGGCGAATATGAAGTCCGCCATGAGGACTTGGTGCCTTATTACCATACAGCCATCGAGTTGGCTAACCTATTTGAAGGTTTCTACATCAGGCACGTGTCCCGATCTCAAAATACCAAGGCGGACGCCCTTGCTGCATTAGCAACAACTCTAGACTTACCGGCGGACACCGAGTATCACCTCACAGTCGCAACTCGACATCTTGTATGCTCCAAGCACATGCTAAGAACTCGAGAAGTCTATAATGTCTCCACGGACCTTGAGCCGAGAGATTGGCGCTTTCCTCTCATCGACTATGCTTTACACGGTCTGCTTCCAGACGATCCTAAAGAAGCAGCGTCCGTCAGACGAAGGTCTCTCTGTTTCTACTACGATCCGACTTTGAAGACACTTTACCGTCGTTCATATGACGGTGTTCTCCTCCGTTGCCTTTCTTATTCAGAGGCACAGGAAGCGCTCCAAGAAGCGCACGACGGCATTTGCGGAGCTCATCAGCCGGGTTCTAAGCTCAAAGACAGGTTGCATAGGCTTGGATATTATTGGCCAACTATGATAATCGACGCCATCCAATATGCACGAAGGTGTAAAGCATGTCAAATTCATGCGGACTTCATACACCAGCCTTCGGAGCTGCTCCACCCGACTGTTGCTTCATGGCCATTTGAAGCATGGGGAATAGACGTCGTAGGGCCAATCAGCCCCTCGTCGACAAAAGGTCACCGGTTTATCCTTGCAATAACCGACTACTTTTCAAAATGGGCGGAGGCTATACCATTGGCTGAAGTCAAAACCTCTAATGTGGTTAATTTCATCAAACACCACGTCATCCATCGATTTGGTGTCCCTAGGCGGATCATCCACGACAACGGTTCCCAATTCATAAGCCAAGTATTCTATCGGTTCTGCGATAAATACCGAATTCAGAATGTGGCTTCAACTGCCTATAATCCTGCTGCCAATGGCTTGGCGGAAGCATTCAACAAAACAATCATCAAGCTGCTCAAGAAATTCGTCTCCTCGAATAAGCGAGATTGGGACGAAAAGCTCGGTGAATGTCTTTGGCCTACCGAACCACGGTGCGGACACCGACAGGTAATACGCCTTTTTCCCTGGTATATGGGTGCGAAGCAGTCCTCCCATTGGAAATCCAGATGCCATCATTGCGAGTAGCTCTGATTACTAAAACCACATCAGAGGACAATGATCGCCTACGTCTTCAAGAGCTCGAAGCCCTGGACGAGAAGCGGCTCCAAGCGCAACAACACATTGAGCTATATCAGGCTCGAATCTCAAAAGCCTTCAATAAGAAGGTCAAGCAGAGAGTCTTCCAGAAAGGAGACCTAGTCTTAGCCGTCAGACGACCGATGATTATTACGCACAAAACCAAAGGCAAATTTCAGCCTAAATGGGAAGGACCGTTTGTGATAGAAACAGTCTATTCAAACAGAGCATACCGCCTTATGACTGCAGAGGGCGACCTACTCATGATGCCGATCAATGGCAAGTTCTTAAAGAAGTATTTAATCAAGGATCTTTCTCTTGATCAAGTTAACACCGCACCTCTGATCAAGATCTCTGTGTCCAAAGTACACACAAAGAAAGCCATTCTCTTCCTCCAAGTGAGATCATACAGCCATAAACCAACAGGAACCTGGCCGTGTACCGGTTATCCTAAAGGGGAATCAGGGTTATGCAGACATTAACCCGATAATCCAATATCCTTAACGATTAGGGATAGAGGAAAATGTTGGCCTGTAAGCCCAACATAAGTCCTCGACAACTCATCATGCTGAGGGGAAAAGCATGGCTAGCCCAACTCAAACGGTAGTTGATAAAGGCATATCAAACCCGTTGACAGCTGGGGGTTTGCTAAAAATCCTAAGGGACCTATTCCCGTTTGATTCCTCCTCCAAAATCACTTACCAATTCTCATCCATAGAATGGTAAGGCCACATACACATTTCGCTGTTACGTTAACATTAAACCTATGACAGCAATTCCCTCGTTTCTCCCCGTGAGGACGAGACCTCCAAAATCACTTACCAATTCTCATCTATAGAATGGTAAGGCCACATATACATCTCGCTGTTACGTTAACATTAAACCTATGACAGTGATTCCCTCGTTTCTCCCCGTGAAAATGAGATTTTTCCCAAATTCCACTACAAACTCGATACTTGTTGACATTTACAAAAGACAAGTATCACCATTTTTGAGCTTAGTGGCGTCTCATCCGGTTATGTCATTGCGACCTCTGAACCAGCAGACAGCTAAGTCTCAATTCCGAGCCCTGTTGACATTTACAAAAGACAGGTCTCGATACTTGTTGACATTTACAAAAGACGAGTATCACCATTTTTGAGCTTGGTGGCGTCTCATCCGGTTATGTCATTGCGACCTCTGAACCAGCAGACAGCTAAGTCTCAATTCTGAGCCCTGTTGACATTTACAAAAGACAGGTCTCGATACTCGTTGACATTTACAAAAGACGAGTATCACCATTTCTGAGCTTGGTGGCGTCTCATCCGGTTATGTCATTGCGACCTCTGAACCAGCAGACAGCTAAGTCTCAATTCTGAGCCTGTTGACATTTACAAAAGACAGGTCTCGATACTCGTTGACATTTACAAAAGACGAGTATCACCAATTTTTGAGCTTGGTGGCGTCTCATCCGGTTATGTCATTGCGACCTCTGAACCAGCAGACAGCTAAGTCTCAATTCCGAGCCCTGTTGACATTTACAAAAGACAGGTCTCGATACTCGTTGACATTTACAAAAGACGAGTATCAACAATTTTTTAGCTTGGTGGCGTCTCATCCGGTTATGTCATTGCGACCTCTGAACCAGCAGACAGCTAAGTCTCAATTCCGAGCCCTGTTGACATTTACAAAAGACAGGTCTCGATACTCGTTGACATTTACAAAAGACGAGTATCTCCATTTTTGAGCTTGGTGGCGTCTCATCCGGTTATGTCATTGCGACCTCTAAACTAGCAGACAGCTAAGTCTCAATTCCGAGCCCTGTTGACATTTACAAAAGACAGGTCTCGATACTCGTTGACATTTACAAAAGACGAGTATCACCATTTTTAAGCTTGGTGGCATCTCATCCGGTTATGTCATTGCGACCTCTGAACCAGCAGACAACTAAGTCTCAATTCCGAGCCCTGTTGACATTTACAAAAGACAGGTCTCGATACTCGTTGATATTTATAAAAGACGAGTATCACCAATTTTTGAGCTTGGTGACGTCTCATCCGGTTATGTCATTGCGACCTCTGAACCAGCAGACAGCCAAGTCTCAATCCCGATACTTGCTGACATCTACAAAAGGCAAGTACCCCCCTTCTTTTAGCCCCGCAAAGGGCTAGCCTTGAGCTTGGCGGCGTCTCAATCGGTTATGTCATTGCGACCTCTGAACCGACAGACAGCCATGTCTCATCATCCAACCCAACCAAGATTACGTTCTCAAGAAAGAACAAGATTGGAGAGTCGACAGAAGTCAAAACAAAAGAAAGAATTTCCATTAAATCCAAAAAGATGGAATACGTGGAGGCGCATATACAACAAGCTACAAGCGCACACTGTACGATCTGACCCGCTCTCCGAGGGTATTTAACCTCGTCTTCCTGTCATTAGCAGCCTGGGCAAGCGCTTGTGACCTCAGCTCAGCCTCGTTGAAATCTTCTGCCTGAGCCAGACGAGCTTCAACCTCCGCCAAAGTTGCCTTCTGTGACAACTCCTGCCGCGCAAGCTCCTCACTCTGAGCTTTGAGTTGTTCAAGCCGCGCAGTTTCCTCAAGACGCACCGGTATGGCCTTGGATAAGAGGAGATTTGCTTTCCTGATCATTTCCTCAGCCTTCGCAATCTTATCCTCAGCGCCGGGAAGAGCACTAGTGGAGGCGTCAATTGCACTTCCAATCTCCGCTTACCTTGTTTCCAAGGACTTCAAGTCAGAAAAGATGGCCTTAGTAGCCTCTTGAGCGGCAAGCCGGGCCTCGTGCTTCTGAGCAATGAGAAGCGCGAGCCGTTCATCAACTAAAGACTCCGGGTCCGAACGGTGGAGGCGGCGCCATTCCTCAGCATCCTTCTCAAAGTCATCCACCAGGAGCTCCAAAGCAGTGGCCTGGTGATATCCCTCAAAGTCCCGAATACTCTCAATATCACGGGAGAGGACCCCCTTTAACCTTGAGAATGGCATGGTCGAGCCCTTCAGAACCAGGTCGATAGTTCGCCCTAAGCCTCTATAAAAGTTATCGACCAGGTCACCGATGTAATCGTTCTTGACCTCAGCCACTTCTGGTAAAGAGGCAACCTCGGAATAGTCCATCAGCCTGGTCGATGCCGCCGCAGAAGAAGCAGCGGGAGCACTGACAGCAGCCAGACAAGCCGAGGGCGATCTCGGCGGAGTCCTTATCGAGACCAGAACGCCAGCCACCGCGGAAGAAGGACTAGCAACCACCTCATGAGCAGCAGGCTCAACACCAGGGTTGGAGAAGTAGGGCTTGTGATCACCCTCAGCTCCGCACTTGGAAAAACTGTCCGCACCTCACTCGCTGATACAGTTGGGAGTGAGGACACCTCCGGGACTGCCGCCTCCGCAACTTCTGGCCCAACAGCTGATTTGGGCCGATAAGAAGGCAGGTCGCCATACAGCGCGTCCAACATAGCAGCATCCGCCGCGGTCGAAGCGCTCATGTCACCCCTTGACCCTTCGGGGGGATCTTCTGGCTTTCTGGAAGCTGATGCATCTTGAGGCCGAACACCTGTAACAAGACTACGGTTAGTCGGGATACTACATGCAAAAGAAGTCAAGAGGTTAGGTCAATACCAAAGCATGATGTCGCCTCAAGCATCTCGTCAGCCATATCAGTCTCCAGGCGCTCCATCAGAAAATTCTTGCCAAAATCAGCACGAATAGCCGGCCCGCTTTCACTTGCCGAGTATCCTGTGGACCACCCGATAGAGCTCGATCCCTCAGGACTTCCTTTAGAAGTCCCAGCGCCCGAGGGACCAATGTCGGCTGCATCATCTCCGGACTCCTCCGCGTGAGTAAAGGAACCAACAGCAGTCCCATAAGTGAATAGGGGATCATAATGCTCCCCTTGCTCCCCAACCGCCTCAGCTCCTGCAACAAGAAGCAAATAATGAGTTATTTGGGATACACCAAAGGCGTATTATATGGACGGGGTTAATCTTACCCAGACCTGGAGCAAATTCACCACTAGTCGGCTCAGCAACCGACAGTTCAGCCGCTCATGGGGCAGCAGGAGGAATCATTGTAGAGGGATGATCCTCTACCACAATTGTAGGAGCCTGGCGACGGGGCTTCTTCGCCAACGACTTCCTACGGGATCCACTCCCACGCTTCCTCTTGAAATGGACGTCAGAATCCTCTTCTCCCACTTCTCCCACACGTCGTGGAGAAGATGTTCCCACTACACCAGAGCCAGCCGCATGAGTATCGGCTCCCATACCCGCCTCGAAGCGAGGACTCCCTGCATCAGAAGCCTCGCTATCATCTACGGCGATGAACTCCTCTAAACCAGGGACACGAACCCTTTGCCTTCCTTCCTCTCAGAAGCCTTCCGCTTCAGTCGATGAAATATTAACTTCACACCCGAACGGTTGGCATTGAACCCAGGAGGTGTGGAGTTGGAAGCCGCATACCACTGGCAAAAGCACAGGGTCGTCAAAAGATTGGGATCCTTCAACGGCGTGAGAAGCCACGTCCCAGTGCCGCCCGCGGCAAAGAATCGCCAGGCACGGGCCCCATCAATAAGGCTCCCCATGAAAGCCAAATTGAGATTTGGGTTGCCCACGTACAGTTGGTCATACCCAAACTGACAGGCAAACTGACTTGGAACATAGGGTTCCAGGTAGCAGGTATCCCCGCTTCTGTACAACAAATGCGAGGGCCGGATGCTGACCAGCCACTCAAAAACCCCCCGACTCATGGGAGACCGTCCTGACTCCGCATCTCGGAATTCCTCGTCGTATCCTGCGCTCCGAATGCGAGGAAAACAGCGGAATAGGTTGTAAGCGTCATGATGACGCACTAACTTGCGGGCCTCGGCCACGTAGGTCTTCAGCCAGGAACATCCTTCGAATCGGCGGAGAAGAGCCATTCGAACACCTTGCGGAGGGTCCTCTCCCGCTTCAATCAAAGAAGGGCAGTGCAAGGCAAACCACGCCATTAAGTAAGTGTACGGCAGACCCACCCTAGGATTGGGTCCATCACAAGGTAGAGTGGCACCCTTCCCACGCCTCGTCGCCGGTGGCCTGCAGAAAGCCTCCGTTAATGCACGAAGGCCTCTTTGAATACAGCATACCATGGCCGAAAAAAGACCCAGACGGTGGCCATGGACCAAGCGAACGGCAGGCAACAAAACATTCGGGTGGACGATGTCACCCGAGGAAGATGGCACTACGCACTTCTTCAACCAGACGGTTAAGAAACCGGCGAGCAGTGCCTTCCGAGACATCGGCTGACGAGCCTGATGGTGAAAGCTCCGAAGGACATCACCCTTCTTATAGGGACCATCGTCTTCTGTCATGACAATATCCTTTTGGAGGCATACCTCCATCCGTTCAAAAATGTCGCCATCTGCAACTCCGCAATGAGCTGCCTCAGGAGTATTCTTCATATCTGGGAATAGGTAACTCCCCCAGTTCTTCAAGCTCTTCGAGCTACCCTTGCCGCCACCATGGATGCTAGAACAAATGTGCAAATGGCACATTTACTCTTGATAAGTCTCAAATAAAGCAGGCTCCTGCTTCGCCAGAAGAGCCAACTCCGTCTCGCATGGAAAGTACTCTTCATACGGGAGAGACCCGAAAGGCAGGGCAGAGATTTCCCTCATCTCGTGCAAGGCCATGCCCAACTCGCCAACTGGGGTGAAGAAGGTCCCCGAAGCTGGGCAATACAACTCAAGGATGGCGTAGAAGCACGCCATCTTCATATCAATGCCGTAACAGGTCGCCCTTACGGCCTCATAGAGGTTTAACCCCTCCAAGTCCTCCTCGAAGTGAGCAAGGATATAGTTGGTCAAGTCCGCCCACCATGTCTTTGGCGGGTGAACCCAACCAGGAGTCCTGAAGTCAGTGGCAGGATAATTCCTGTCAACTGCGCAGAATTGGGTGCCAAAGGTCTGTGTCGCAGCCAGATTCTCTCCTACCGGAAGCTCCCGCGACACGTTCCCAGGATATAAACCTATTATGTTGTGAGGAGGACCCGCCCTTGAAAAACCAGGAGGCTGAGACTTCAATCTCCCAACGTGGACAGACTCGACACTTCGGCTCACGCCCCATGTCATCTTCCGAGCCTGAGTTACACACTCAAAAGAAGACAAAGGAAAGTGCCGCTTGTTAGACGGAAGATAAAACTTCTCGTCATCCAACTCGAAGATCCACTGTCCCTCGCCCGCCTGCAATTGGCGATCAGGATCGGGCGCGGCATCTCCAAACATGAAATTGGGCTTTTCATAAGTCCGACGGTCGATGTCTTCGAGAGGAGCGGTGGTTAGAATACTCCTCATGGTAAGCAGGTCACCACCATGGATAAGCGTGTCCCGGACAACGGAACACCGCTCACTAAAGAGAGAAGCTTGGCCATAGAACTGAAGGCTGATGTTGCCATCCGCTCGGTTGGTCATCCCAAACAAACTATTCAAGGGACCAGGGGTGTAAGGCGCTGCAAGAAAGAAAAAGGAGGAGAACTATTATTAGTTCAACAGTCAAGCAGACATGGAGATATAAGATTCATCAAGGCATAGCCTCACCCGGTGAGCAAGGCTAGTAAGGCGACAGCCTCGACAAAGCTTGATCTCGCAGACAAATCTACATTTTGCAGAAAACGTCTAAGTACCAACTTCGCTTAAGCAGGAAGTGGTATAGCCCTAAGGGCTGACGTCACCAAGAGGGCACTGTGGTCAAGAGTCATCCTACGTGGCCATGACCCCGAGTCCTGTTCCTCAAACAGGACGAAGACAACCCAAGTAATGGCTTCGTACGGAGGCCTAAAGAAGAACTATTCAGTTCTTAATTCCCTGAACAAAGAAGATAGGGAAATTCAGGGAAACGAGTTCCCTAACGAGGACAGATCATATTCGATCGTCCTGATAAGCTAAATACTTGCTTTAAAAGAAGGAGGCCACAGTCTCTAATTAGGAGAGGAAGTCTCTTACCGGCGATTGGTCGCTCGATGACCGAAGGAGGAGGCGGACCCTCCGTTCCAGAAGTCGCCACTTCCTTCCCCGCTCGTCTTTTGGACGCCATTGAAGAGCTGCAAGAGTTCTCAAAGTTCTCTGAACGAGGAAGGAAGAGGGAAAGTCAAGAAATTTCTCTGAAAAAGGAGATCTTTTCCTGCTCAGCCCGATCGGGCTTTTATAGGCCCAATTAGCGCCTGAAACGAGGCCTCGAAAAGGGCATATGCCGCCGTTTCGAATTAATTCGAAGCGCCACCCGAAGCGTCTTCCCGAGAAGCGCTGCTTCGACCCACTAAGGGTTAACTTCGCCCTGGCTCAAAATGCGGACTTCGCGCAACCCTTCAGGGACTTCGCCGAAAGGCTTATCTTAGCCCCTTAAAAAGGCGCTGTTCGCGGGACATGACAGTTTCGCGAAGTTCATTCAAAGAGGGGACTATGTCCTTAACTCCGCATACAGTTTAGCTCCGCTATAGCCAAATTTTCAATGAAAGCAAGCAAAGATCAGATAGTCAAGAAATGAACTTTCACTGATTTAAAAGGAAGGGTACATTGATATTACATCAAAGTTGTGTTTCTTACAACACATTCAGTGGTTCGACAGGGTCATTTGCACAAAAAGCATACAAGCGGTTTTATCTGCTTCTAATTCAGATCGACTGGACACGAAAGGCCATCCTCCTGCACAAGGTTGTAACCAGTTCTGCCACCGGAACACGGCCACTATTCTCCACAAAAATGACAGATTTTGCCACGGGAAAGCGAGGTCATTTTTGTTGAAGCCTGGCAATAAAACTTATCGCCGCCAACACGTCAGACCACCTATGATGGGAATTGGCACTGATATTAGTGGTCTGACAGGTGTGATGCCCGCCTTCCCGAAGTGGATCAACTGCGACAGAGGCCACCAAAGTTGAAAGTTGGCAATGGTGTCAGTGATCTCACAGGTGACGCCCAATACCCCGAAGCGGATCATCTCCGACAAAGCGGCTACCAGCCTCACATCAGAACGAATCATCTCGTATAAGAGGCTGCCAATAGCCTCTGGGACACGCACCAGCTGTCCCGAATTGTTCCTCCTGCTTAAAAGTAAAGCTTCAACCGGGGAAGCATAAGGCGATTTTATGGTTCCTTCCATCAAGTCACAAGATTGGCAAACATAGCCCACTGCAAGGCAAAACGGAACAGATTAGCAACTAAGCACAGGAGAGGCTACAAAAGAACAAAGCCAAATCTTTTGGGTCGAAGCAATCCAGTTTCAGTAAAGCAGGGGATAAGCCTCGCTTGCACAGCACTGATGAGGTGGCTCAACAAACGCCAAGTCCTAGTTTCGCCTATACGGCTAAGCCAGACTGATCCTATGGGACATAGTCTTGGCCCCGCCTATATGGCAAGACTGGCTCAACTTTGAAGAAACCAAATCCCAAGTTCTACCTGTGCAGCGGACTTAACATGTGGTGATCTTTCTTTGACCAAGTCAAGATGATAGCTTCACTGGAAAGCTATGTTGAAATCCTTCTCTACAGATCAGTTAGATGGAGAACACGGGAAGCTAATCCCTGAAGCAGCTGCTGAAGATGAATCAAGGGAGATGAATTCCCTAAAATCGGTGAAGTCGTCGAATGATCAAGACTTACCGGTCCTTGGCCGGGTAATAACCAGAGTGGGCATTCCCACTAGTTCAGAGATCTGAGTATCTCTTTCAAACCAAGAGAAGAGAAGAGAGGCAAAGCACTTCTCTTCAGAGGACTTCAAGTGTCCTATTTATAGGCCCCATGACCTGAGCGCTGCCGCCTCAAGCGTGGAAACACGAGCGCATTTAAGGCATTTACTGCGCCTTGAGAAAAGGGACGGTTTCCCTTGGAACCATGCGAAGGAAGAAAACGTCTCCCTCATAAAAGGCACTTATGGCGCCTTGAAGATAGGGAATATCTTCCCTTGGAAACGTGCAAATCGGAGAATATCTTCCCCGGTCAGCGCAAGAGAAGAAAAAAAAATCTTCCTTGAAAATCGACCCACGGCAGTTGGTCTCGGGAAAGCGACATGCGCTCCCAAGCGAACATATCTTCGGAAGCCCAGACGCGAGGCTACCGCATGCGAAGCCATTCAGAAGTGCGAACTTGTGCAATTCTTCGGCAAACTTATCCCAAAGCAGGATTGAAGGCGAAATCGAACTCAACCATCATGGCGACGTTCATACTCCATATACCACCGATCAACGCAGTTCAAAGTATTTCGAAGTCTGAGCCATTGCAGACTTTCGAAAACTTTGAAGGGGGTCTTGTTGACACTTAGAAAAGACAAGATTTTTATTGGTCCAAACAATGTCTAAACTTGTTGACATTTACAAAAGACAAGTGACAGACGAGCTGAAGACCAGTTTTCACCCATCTCCGAGGGACAAGGAAGCAACTTGGACTCCACTGATCCAGCAAGCAGACAGTGAACCCAGATTGTTTCTAAACAGACCTCAGCAGGTCTAAGATGCTAGCACTTAGCATCGCATGAGCCCAAAGGGATAGCCTCACTTGAGAGACTATAATCACCCAACTTCGCCTTGAAGCCATTCAAAGCCTCGCCAGGAAGCTAACTTGCAACTTCCCACAGAGGACTTTCAGCTCCGCCAAAGGATTTCTTTCGGACTTCGCCAGAAGCTGCCTCCAGCTCCGCTACGAGCTCAATGCGGGCTTCTCCGCTATTGGTCTACGGTCAACCTTTGACCAATCAAATCTCTGGATGAGATCGGATCCAATCAAGATCAAATCCAATTAAGATCAAATCAGAGATCAAATTTGGCAGTTGATTGCCACAATCTCTTGACTCTCCTAAAACGAGTAAGAAGATCAAGGGAAATCCTCCAACGATATGGAAAGGATCAAGAAGATCAACCGACCTACCAATTCTAGCCTCGCAGCAAGGCTACTTTTCAGATTTAAACAGATTTGATTCAATCTGTTTCCATATTTTCAAGGGACGATTATACCCTTACTCTCCCTATAAATAGCCCGCCAGGGGTACAAGTACAGAGGGACAGACGGAGAGCACAGACGAAAAAGACCACACACAAGAGGACTCCGCAAGCAGAGGCTTCTTCATAACGCACCGTGCGTTCTCGAATTCAGAGACCTTTTAGAGAATTGCTTTCTCTATTCAAGGTGTTGATACCCTAACATCGTCCTTCCTCTCAAGAAATCTTCGGAACCAGGCAAGAAGGAATTCCTAATTGAAGGCGATCTTTGAGAAGCAGCAGAGGGTTCTACCAACCTTCTATTCTCTGATTCCCAGAACCAGGCGAGAAGGGAATCTCATCGCTCGCATCGTCAAAGGGACAAAGTGGTCGTGCGCTGACCAGACTCCTATCGGCACACTTCTCCAGAATCTCTGAGGAGATCTACTTGTAATCTTTTTAGGAATACTTGTAATTTAGCTCCTTAAACTCTTTTTATTGTAAGTTTTTCCCTTTGCAAATATAATGGAAAACAAGTCCGAGATGTCCCTAGGGCCAACGTCTACTCATTTTTAGTTAGGCTTGGGTTAGTGAGTGCTTGGGATCTTATTTTTAGGCCAAGGAAGGGTGATTAAATCCCCACCTTATCTTGTTATGGGTTAGTGCCCTTAAGATAAGTTTGTGCAAGTGTACAAGATATGTAAATAAGATTCACTTAAAGTAATGAAAATCAACCAAGAGATGAGTCCTATTCTACATGCAATGCGAACGTACCTTGCTCCAGCACTCTTCAACAGTAAAAATAAATGAATTGAAAAGACACGTGCCTAAAATGCAAACGTCTAATCAATTTTTTTATCTTTTTCAACAAGTATTTTACTGTTGGTTTATTAGCAGGCTTTTGGTGATGGCATATAAGAAAAAACAAATTGCAGAAAATTAGAATTTTGTAAGTCAAGCAGCCCTGTAAAAACAACGTTAGTAGTCAACTCCTTTTTGCCGCGTATCTGCGGCTTTGGCTGCGAAAACGCGGCAAAGCAGAGGGCAATTGGTATCTACTTTCTAGAGCAGAGGCCCAATACCACTTATATGTTACTGCAATTTTGATTTCCTGCTTTGCTTGCCCTATATTCTGCAACAGAGAAGAAAATTCGTTTTAGTTCTAAAAAAAATTTCAATAAAAATCAGATTTCAATAAAAACGTTACCCTCCCCGGCAACGGCGCCAAAATTTGATTGATGCAAAACCTGCACATAAAAATAAAGAATTTTGAGATTTAGAATGAAGATGTGCAAGTGCTCAATTCTTACCGCTATAGCTAGTGGCTATGCGGGTCGTGATCCACAAGGAGGGTTTGCGATATAAGCGTTCAAAGTTTTATGTTGAAATCTTTATGAAAATAAAACGAAAGTTCTTCTTTGTTTTTTTAAGAAATAAGAATGAAAAAAAGTTATGTTAAAGTTAGAAAGAAAACGAGAGATGAAGAAGGTGGAGAGAAATGGAGAATGACTATTTACAAAGAAAGGGGAAAAAAAGCGACTATGTACAAATGAGTTGGAAAAGAATGATTTGGAAGAGGCGGTGATCTATACTAAAGAAATAAAAGAAAAGAAAGAAAAAAGAGTGAAGAAATACTTACCTAGTTTGATTTATGACTTACCTGGAAACCTTTGCATGTTCTACCTTACTTCGGAGGCGTTCAACGCATAAGTCATAGGATCGAGCTCAGTCCCGTTCGCATTATATCATCAAGCCTAGCAAGAATGAAGTGATGTGGATCTTGAGGAGGATAACGTCTTCATGAACTATCGTTGGCACTCACACAACATCATTATACGTATGCTTCTAGCTTGCAAACTCATCAAAAACAAAGGAGGTAAAGTAGATAGAGGAAGAAAGAAATAAAAGAAAATACGAACATAAAGAGAAGCTTTTACCTTTATTACTTGCAGAAACAATGGAAGAAAGGAGGAGGGTACATCGGTGTCACTCTCAACATCAGCCTCTCTCTTACTTACATGAATCTTCATCTAACCTAAGCTTACATACAAATTACATAAAAGAAAAAAAAACTAAACTACAAAGAATGAAAACTAGGCTAAATCCTATCTCTGCATGGTCGTCCAATTTTCAGCGCAAAGACTGCCTTTTTATAGGCAAAAACCCAACGTGCAGGATCCCGGGGAGATCGGGGGAGCAAACGCTCCCCCTAACTCCCCAACCAAGCCGCGGAAACGCGGCTTTGGCTGCGTTTCCGCGGCCAGGGTGTGGCCAGGTGGCCACACCCTGTTGGTGGGTCGCCATGGTAATTCCTTCTGCCTTTATCTTCAGTTGATATTCTCGTTTGAGTCTAGTATTGTGATGAAATGGTCTTGGATTCTTGGCTTTAACCGATCGATTCTGAGAGGATTCTTCTCAACCAGTTTTCAACCTCTTGATTTTGCCCTGATTCAGTGAGCTCGAATTAATTCTGATTTAACTCAGAATTTTGGTGGGCTTTTGGGCTCATTTCTCTCATCTCCTTAAGGAATGGACCCGAAAATAAATTAAACAATTAATTAGGACAATGCAGCTTTTATTCTATAATAAGTATGGAAATATGATATTAAATATGCAACATTAGCGACCAATTAAAGCACTTGGAGCACTCCTCTTCACTGCGTTGGTTAGCATGTCTTACATGAAGGATTTGGAGCATGGTTATCTCCCTCGAGAGCTCAATCTTTATAGATCCAGCTTGACAAGAGCCCACTGCACCTTCCGCTAGCACACTGGGGGATTGAATATCTTCACACACACGACTAAGTTTGAAACATATCTCTGATACCATTTGTAAGGACTTGAGGTACCATCCCAAAAGACTAGTCTATTAGATAGAGTTGCCCAAATCATTATAAACTCAAGACTATCCCTGTGTCTAGCAGATGTGGGACTACTTGTTTGACCCAAATTTCCAACAAAGTCCTCCACCCACCATTTCTGATATGTTCATGTCTGATTTTCTATTATATATGACTTTTGGTTGAGTAACCATATCTGCCTGAGTTTGTATCCCTTAACAGCTAAAAAACCCTATGGCCAATGTTTGGTATACATGGTGAGTTTAGCCACTTTAGGGTTCACATCCAGACTGCAGCTGGTGTATGGATTCCAGGGGCGTTACAATTTTCTCCAACATTTCACTAGTCAACTATAATAACTACTTTTACAAAAAAAAAAAAAAAACAAAGGTGGAGAAGTACCCATGAATTTCAGTTTTAAATCTCAAAATATACCTAATGCATATACAGAATGCTAGCAACATAAGTATTATTTGAAGCCCTAAAGCTTGTAATCCATTCATCAAATTAACTCTTGGCCTTGCTCAAAGAAAAATCAAAAGGAGAAGGAAAATTAGCTCGATGTAGGAACAGAATTAAGACTCCACAATATAATAGAAAGAAACTAGATGAGTGTTTATTAGGCTTCTACTTCCCTTTAAACAGCCAGAATGGCGTGATGTAAAAGCCCAAAAATTGTGAAATATCTTCACCAAAATAAACTGTGAAATATTTTGAAAGGAGTATATTTTCTAATTTCATGTAATTTCCATGCTCAAAAAACTTAAAAATTTCAGCTATACCCCCATCCAATTCAACAACAAGGCCATGTGGGAAAGCAGTTCGCATGAGTTTTGATCCAAATTAGAGCCAGCATAAACTATTGTGGCTCACGTTTTGTTGAATTCTAACTTCCAAGGATGAAACTTTGAGCTTAGCTTTCAAGTATCATATAGTTTTGGCTGTAAAAGAGTGTGGAGTTACATAAATTAATTGAAGCTATTAGAATGCTAAATTTATGGTTTGTTTCTTTTCTTCTGTGTGGATGTTTCCGTTGAAGACTTTTTAACAAAATGGGGGGAGTTTCATCCCACCATTTTCCTTAGAGAGAGAGAGAGAGAGAGAGATACATTTAAGGTACTAGTGAAACTACTGAGGGTCTATGTCTCTTGAGCCTCTAGCCTCTTTTCTATCAGATTATAGGAGAATGTTCACTAGAATCATATAAGAAAGATAAGAAAATATGGGTCCCTTAAGCATTCACATTTCAGAGCAATTTTCACATAGATTGTAGAAAATTTTTAAACTGGAATCAAACATTTGTAATAACATGATGACAACAAAGGTAGTCAGGTTAATTTAGGCTGGAGTGGTACCAAGCTCTCTGCATAAGACGTTAACTGGACTGCTGCCATCTCTGGGAAGAAACGAATGCTTGTGTTCTCCTGAACGTAAAAGGCCAACTCTTTTTGAACATGAACCACCGGCTCAAATGATTTCCTTTGAGGATCATAATACTCCAACCTCTCAGATTCATCTTTTAATCTGAGCAGAAGCTTTCCATTGTGATATGCAAGAAAACAAAGAGACTTCACCGGTTGCAGCAGATTAATGCTGAAGCTGGGGATCCACGCGTGGTTGCTGCAGTCCTCGGAAATCCACAGGTCAATCTTGGTCTTGTCCTTGGACCAGCAAACAAGACATGGATTCCCTCCCAAACCTACGATTATCATATTCGAACAATCATCATCAACAGGACCTAAAGAAGCCGGGGGATCAACAACACTGAACTTCTCCTCCTCCAGATCGAAGGCAAGGAAGGCTTTTGGAGCAGACGAGTGCAGACGATTGCAGACCTTAAAATAGATAGACCCACCCACAAAGCTCGGCACCATGTTGGTGATCGGATATGGTAGATCCTCAGGGAGAACTCGCCATGCGGAGTCTTCCCCTCCTCCTACAGTAAAGACTTCAAAGCCCATGCTACAGGTTCTTGCCGCGAAATCATAGCAACGGTAGAAGTACCGGGCCACCTTGTACGAATTGGTACAGGGATCGAAACCAAAACCAGCGTCACAGTTGAGACGGCGTCCCGGCCATGTAAGTACATTGTGGCTGCCTTCAGGCAGGACTGCCAGTTCTCGCGTGCTGGGATTGCACACGAGCAGCTTGGTCATCGTGGTCAGCAAAAGCAACCCGTTGCAGTGGTGGGGGAGTGCCAGGACGATCTGCTTCCTGGCGAATTTTATCCCAGACAAGAAGGTGGCGACGAGCATGGGCTCGCTTTCATCATAAGAATGAAAGTCAATCATGCACGGGTGGTCATGGGCAATGGTTGCAAGGAGAACCTGCGGTGCTCTTCTCGCAGACCGATCCAGGTGTGCGGCAATGAAGGAAGGATCGGATATGGTGGCAAGCCAAGACTTGCACACAGACCTGAATCTCAAGAGGCTTCTCACCGGGAGCCTCGTGAGGATCTCAAAGGCGATGAACTCGTCCGTCAGAACACAAACACCCCCACCATCATCAGCCACCTTCTGCTGCTGCTTCTTCCGTTTGATATGAAGAAGAAGAGATCTTTTCCTCTTCCTGAGGGAAAGAATAAGAGATTTTCTTTCTTCTAGTAAAGAATCAATGGCTTCTTCTTCTTCTTCTATCTTCTCCCTCTCGCCATCAAGGCCAATGCAACAGCTCTCTAGTTTCCTCCTCCTCTTCTCCTCCATATGATAGTAATCAAAATCACAACGGCGGCAGAGGCAAAGATTATGATGATAAAACGCTTTAACTCCCATTTCCTCTCTTCTATTATTGAAGGGAAAAGGTCTCAGTAATTTCCTAATGCAATGATCAATAAATAAATCGATAGGCCGAAATGGCGGGGAAAACTGAAAGATCCCAAATCCTTAGATGCTAAATCTTAGAAGCTGTGAATCAATCAATCTCTGTTTCAATTTCAAAGGTATGCATCCAACTAGTTGATTGATTGATGATCAATTACAACATTTTGACGTTGAAGAAAGAGGAATTACTAACAAGAACGACAAAAACTAAGCTTAAGAGAGAGAAATAAATTACTTGATGAATCGAGAGAGAGACTCTCACTGCCGGTAGGGTTTGGACGGCGACGTAAGGCGGCGATCTTCCCCCAAATCAGGGAAAGGGGAAGCGCTTCAAAGGCTTAAATAGTCAAATTATTTGTTGCCTAAATAACTTGCATAAAAACTCGCCCTTGGACTCAAAACTGCAAACCTCCAAAAGCTCTGCCTTTTTTTTTGAATTTATTGTTTAACTCTTATTATGTGGGATGGAAAAACTCTATTACTACATGGGTTATATTTATACCCATTATGAATCCTATTCTCAAACGATTATTTCCTTAATTGAATTATTTTCAATCGCGAGTGAGTTAGGACTCCTATTATTACTCGTATTATTACTCTGATCAATATCCATATTAATAAAATTAAATACTAATTTTCAATCAAATAATCAAGCAAGCTTGAATTTGATCTGCGAACCAACGAGTGAAATGGGTCTCAGGCCACCAGTTGGGTTCCACGCTGGTCTGACTTTGGGGATAGCTAGCTCTTCGAGAGTCTGAAATGATATGCAAGACAAGATCGTTAAAGGATCGAGTCTTGGTTCCGTAACGTCTCGATCCTGCAGGTATGAAGACGTTACTGTGACGTATATATACAGGTTAGAAATACCCTTACATATATATACTAGGCATCAGTATAGGTAAAAATTGGAGTACGGAAGCACGTGGTGCATTATACATTCCAACATATGAGTACAATTACAAAGTTATCACAAGGTGTGATACAATAATATAAGAATATTACATCACCGATAGGCACAAATGCGAGAATACAAAGAGATGAATAAATACGAATAGTATAAAAGGCGCTCACGAGTTTACAGAAGAAAAACTCAAGAGACGCTCGGGGGAGTTGGAAGAATAGGTCTCTGGACGGTCAGCCAATGATCTACGCTACCGATGCGCTTCTCTGATCAACAACTAGCAGAATCTACAAGTTCCAAGCTCTGAAACCTGGACATGAGAATCCAAGGGAGTCAGATCTCCCCAAGGAGTGGTGATGTGAATGCCAAATGGCGTGCAAGGTCAAGCACACGTGTATCGATAAATCCGAATTAATGCATTAAAAACTGTATTGTGAGCACATGCAAGCTATATATGAACGAGATATCAAGTAATGAGTGAGAACCAGAAATCAGTATGAAATGAGGAGTGATCATAAAACCTGATGAAAGCAATTGTGGCAAAACAAGTGACATAACAAAGGTTGCAAAGCAACACAACAAGTTATTATCTTGACATCTTATTATTATTACTCGTCTGACTCATATATCTAGGTATGTTTCCTCTTGTACATCTCAACACACGTACATCCATATATAAGTAAGTCGAAGTTGGTTATTAGAAGCTGATGAAGAACTAATAGTTCATACTTATAGTATTCCCGTCCGTCCGGGACACAGCCATTTGGGGGCCTGAAATCCCCCTAACACGCATCTTTTGGGGACCTGAAATCTCTCGAACACGAATCGTCAGTTTAGTATTCCACCACTATAAGTGAGGCATCATACCCGCATCCATGACTTCCTCCCATTCCCCGTGTAAATTGTCCCTTTTATAACTTATTAAACATAATTATCAGATTACGGGAACAAGTAGGATCATAACTAATCATAACAGGAGTACATAATAAGCATAACGGGAGTACATAATAAGAGATCAGGTACTACATTCCCGTGATATGGTAATCATGATTGAGAGTTAATCATAATTGGTATCAAGTTTCAACATGACAATGACAAGTGATCAGGCACGTGACAAGTGATATGTTATATCATAACGGGGGACAGGAGATAAGAGATAACATAACAGGAGCAGGTGCCAAGCAATAGCATGTCAGGTGATAACACATCAGTTGTAAAGTGATACAGACAGATGAATTGATAGGTAGTAAAAAGTGCATATTTATCATCACATTTCCTATCATATTTCCCTATTTATTCTTTTATTAAGCACTGCTACTAATATTTTATTGTTTAATGTGTGCAGACCTTGAGTAATTAAAAAATAAAGAAATAAAATCCAAAAGCCCAAGAATCCCACAAGCCCACATGTAAAATTAATTGTAGTAATTTAGAAGTTTCTACCTTATCTAACCTAATATAAACTTGAATTTTAAAATCTAAGGGAGGAAGAGGAAGGATAAAATAGAACTTCTAATTGCTAAAAAGAGGAGGAAAAGGATAAGATGAGATGGACTTCTACTCAAACCTAGTTGCTTGCAAAACCAGGATAAAGATAAAAGAGGAGAAAAGCTTAAAGATAAAGAACAAATCCTTTTATAAATTTGGATTTGTGAAAACTTGCTTCCTAAGTTATCCTGAGTTCTCAAGATAAAAGGTTTGAATACAGAATCTAGAAGGAGGAGCCCAAATGAACGGATCAGAGGAGGCCACGCAAGAAAGCGTGTGGCCATTGGCCACGCTATTGCCACGGAAACGTGGCCAGTAATTTGGATAAAACTAGTTACGATGTTTTGTGAGAGAGTTGTACTGGAACTCTACGTCTTATATCTGCTATAAATACCCCTGCAGAGCAACAAGAGGGGGCATCCAGAGACTGAAGCTTAGGGTTTTCTTTAGATTTTCTCTCTTTCTGAAATTTCTTGTATTTTCGTTTTTGTTATTTAAAGAAGAATATTTTGAAGAAGGAGAGGAGCTTTGTAATTGGTCGTGACATCAAATAAAAGGTTACTCATTCTTCTTTGCAATTCAATTCAGTTCTTTTTGCTTAGATTAATTACTTTTTCTTCTTTTCGTTTTCATGCACTTTTTCTTATTAAACATAAAAATTGAAAATAAAAAAAAATGAATAACTAAATTAAACCTATAGTTTGCTATTCTCTCAATCAACCCTAGTTTAGTTTAAACGGTGAATTGATTGATATCTATTATAGTTAGAAACCCTAGGATTGAAATGATCTTCTTGAAGATGAATCGATGATTAGGTTTTCTTAATTCAATTTACACTTTTTAAATGATTCTTCATAAGTTCATACTTAAAAATTTTGATAGCATAATTTTAAGAAAAAAACTTCTATTATGTTATGCTTTGAAATTAGGATGAACGACTGTTTAATCTTTATTAGTGCACACTAGTTAGGGTTCCAACATTATTCATCTTGCTTGAATCTCAATTAATAACCTAGGATGGATGCTTCTTCATTCGATATGATATTCACTCTTTGAGACTAATACCATGTGTTGTGGTAGATGATTAGTAAACTATATTTCTTAAATTTGATCAAATCTAATCAAGCTCTCTTTTTCTTTTCCAAGAAAATTACAGAGAAGATCGTTCTGAAACGCTTCCATCGCATCCTTCCCTGTGGATTGACTCGTCTAGCCTTTTCTACGTGGTTACCTTGAAACGAGACTAAGATTTTCTAAACTATTTACAATACAATTTCCCATTTCAATCAAATTTTGGCGCCGTTATCGGAGAGGGAACGGTACGATATTCTCAAAAACTAATTCTTCTTTTTCTTTCTGTTTGCAGGATCAGAGAACAAGAACTATAACTGCAGCAAAGGACATATAGCAACTCTGTCCTCTGCCCTAGAAGGCAGAGCAGCAGAGCCTACTACATAGCCGAACAAACGTAGCCATAGTCGCGTTTTCACGGTAGTAGAAGTGAACTACTGACTGAAAATTTTGCAGGCTGCTTGATTAAGCTTGAACCTGTACAAAAATACAGAATTTCAGAACTTTAAAATAAAGAGTGCAAATGCTCAATTCTACCGCAATAGCAAATGGCTATGCGGGTCATGATCCACAAGGAGGGACTAGCGATGGAAATTTTTTTAGTAAGTTCTCTTTTAGGCTACAATTAATGGTTAAAGTTCTTCTTTAATTCTTTAAAAGAAAAATAAAAATAAATTACAATGAAGTTAGGTAGAAAGTGAGAGATTGGGAAGATGGAGAAATCAGAATTGGATATGTACAAAGAAATCGAAATAGAGTGATAAAAGAAGTGGGTGTTGATGGTGTTGTGATCTAAACTAAAAAATTAAAAGAAAGAAAACTAAAAGAAATACTTACCTCCTTTGGTGGATGACTTACTTGGAACCCTTGCATGTTTTACCTTGCTTCGGAGGCGATCAAAGCATAATTCATAAGATCGAGCTCAGTCTCCATTCGCATTGCATCATCAAGACGAACAAGAATGAAATGATACGGAATCTTGAGGAGGAGAGCATCATCATAAAATATTGGTGACACTCACACAAACATGGTTATACTGATGCTTCTATATTCACTTAGATACTCATCAAAACCAAAAGAGGAAAAGTAGAAAGAAGAAGAAGAAAACAAAAGTAAAGACGAACATAAAAAAAAATACCTTTTATTGCTTGTAGAAACGATGGAAGAAAGGAGGAGGGTATATCGGTGCCCTCTCAATATAAGCCTCTCTCTTACTTACATGAATCTTAATCTAACCTATGCTTACAAAGAAATAAAAATTACATAAAAAGAAAATAAAAATCTACCTAAAAAGAATGAAAAACTTGCCTAAAATCTATCTCTGCTTGGTCCTTTTCCCTTGCCTTTGAGATTGTAGGTATTTATAGAAGAAATGCAGAGGTTAGAGGAGTATGAAGATAGAGAAAGCTGGCTATTTCTGAATTTGAATCCTCCCCTTATCTCTAAACTTGATTTGATGTGGATATTCAGTTCTGATCTGCAGTTTGTTTGCGTGTTGATTGCTGAATATCACATATCAAATGATAGAATTAGAAATAGTAATTGAAATAAAAGTTGTAGCCCTGTAAGTCTAATTTCTGGATCATCTTGAATCATCAGATTTGAGATTTTGTAGCGAAAGTTATAATTCAAATACTGAAATGTATCCAGTCAGAATCTGAGTCAAACTTGCTTTATCTCTTCCATTGATCTTCTCTCTATCCATTTATCTCTCTGTATTTGATATTATCCTTGGTTGACCTTTAGCTAACCAAAATGAATTTATAGAAATCTGAATTCTACTGGTTTCTATTTGGTGTTATCTTTCTGATTTGCTCTGATCTTCAGCTGAATATTTGCTCCAATCCTTGATTTGTTCTAACTAGATCTGGGATCATCCTCAGCTAACCAAATAGATCCAGTTAAATCTGATTTCAAATGGTATTTATTTGGTTTAATTCTCTTTCTCTTCATTATTTTCTTCTACAAAATAGACATTTAAGACAAAAAAATTACCAGATTTATTACATGATAAATGTAGGAGTGTAATAAAAAATGCAAAATATGTGTACGATCACACCCCCACACCTATCTTTTGCTCGTCCTCGAGCAAAACAACAAAATTAAACCAAAGATTATTAGATCACTTTCGCATATCACGCGATTGCACTGAGCATGCGCAACAAGCCGTTAAACCTCTAGGTTTCCCCTAGAGGATGAATTTTGTCTCGTGAGAGCTTTCAGTGGATTACACCCACAAAATCCATAAAGAAAGAGAAACAAAGAGTTAGTATTTTAGAAAGGCATTTTGAAAGAGAAAAATATTTGAAATATAGTTGTAAGATTTAAGTAATCTATAAGTTATAGGAAAATTGAATTTTTCATTTCTAAACTTAGTCTCTATTCAAAAATTTGTTATCAATCAAAGTAAGGAGTCAAATTGTACTTCTAATCTAGTCTATTACTTTACCCTAAATCATATGCGCCTTGTGACCGTGAAAATTTTGACTAAGGGTTCTTTAACTCTAACTCTTATGTTTTATTTATTTATATATATATATATACATATTTTTTGGTGGTATCATTCCTTAGTACTATTAGGATTTCTAATCTGCCCATGTAACGAGCCTTTAATCGATGACTCCCAAACCAAACGGTCTTAGTGTTGGCCCATAAGGTTACACTCTCCATTTGTTTAGAGTTTTGATGATGACAAACCAAATATGAGCTATTGGGTACTAATGAGTTTGCTTAAGATAAGTTTCAGGTTAGTACCATATTTGGAGGCTATTGCTTAGCTATTGCAAGTTTCTAGGTTCATGAAGTAAAGAAGGCATCTTGCACATCAAAGAAGAAACATAGAAGAGAAGGCTCTAGCAAGGCATAGCATGGCTCAAGACTTGAAGATTGCTCAAGAAGTCTTCATTAGTTTTGTTTTTAGTTTTATAGTTTGTTAAAGAATAGTGAATAGGTTTGAAGCTCCATCACACACGTTTTTGCACACATCCTTATTCCAAAAAGATTTCTTATAATATGTACAAAATATTTTAGTATACAATCTTCTGCCTACAAATACATCTTTATGTTTTATACTAATCCCTATTCAAAAATATTTTGGTTAAAATCAAAATCTCTTCAAAATTCTGTAACGGTCCCAGTTTAATAAATCCACAATTTGCATAACCTCCACTTACAAAGCCGATTAATCAAATCTTTTCTTTATTTCTTAGAAATTTCGGCAGCACCTCCTCTGTAATTACTGGTCGGATATAATATCCAATACAGATATAATGATTTCGGCTAACATCAGCCTACTTATTCTCATTCCAACCATATAATCTTAATTCAAAATCATCCACACAACCATGAAAATTTTTCGGCTTGACATCGCCTACTTATGGATAAACAAAATAACATAAACTCTAGAGTTTCTGACTCCGCATCCATAGGCTTTCAGAATTCATAACTTCCAACTAATCATGGGCATTATATAGATAATACACTTCTTATTGTTACAACTCAATGACAATAACTCAAATGTCAACTTGAAATGAAACTACCACAAGGTTCTCCACATATGTATATACAAGATTAATCACGCCTCTCATGACCCACATATATAAAATGCACAAACACAAATGTTCCAAAATACAAGAGATGGATCGGTTCAGAATGAACCCTGCGCAGCATAGCCCTGACCCCTGCCTCCAAGCAACCTGCAATATATAAGTCTGTGGGAGGGTGAGCTCGACAGCTCAGTGAGTGAGGTGGAAATAATCAAGAAAGGATAATATCTCAACAAGAGTATGAATATACACGCAATGAAAGGAATCTGAAACAGTAAGAAGACAAGAATCGGAGGCATCCGATAGTTTGGTAATCAAGGTCTCAGCCTCTACAATTTCTGAGAACGATCAGACTCTTCTTTTGTATTCCCCAATTTCTTAATTGAATTTCATCTTTATGTATGATGAGTTTTATGAGTTACATAGCCAAACTCCCTCGCCTTAAGCGTACATAGTGTGTTTTACTCACGTGCCTAGTATTCCACGCTATAAAATGCCAACCACCAAAGTTATGCCATAGACCTAGTTTATGCATTCAAATAACACTTACATCACAAGCCATAATTATCTAACATATAACCACATCATATTTCTCATAATGCAATAACGCATCACACTTCAAGAAATGCACTGGTTCACATGCACACTTTTTCCCAATATATGGTATTCATTTCAATGAACTAAACTTGCATTCTGATGGTTTCATTGTCATATACAACGACTCATCCATCATACCCCCAGTGTCACACACACACATACACATTTGTATCACACATAACCATTCATTATCAATCATTTGTAAGGATGCAATTAAGTGTATATCATAGCACCGTCTTCGCACTCCGCCCAGCATACGGGTCCCTTCCTCCTAATATAATATATATATAGCATGTATATACAACAATAACACCGTCTTCCCCTCCTACCGGTTCTCGCATGGCCCCTTCCTCCAATATATATATATGTATTTGTCAAATCCCGTCTTCCCCCCTCCTACCGGCTCCCGCCCGGCCCCTTCCTCCTCTTATATAATGCATCATGCAAACTTAAGTTATAATATTCATACAAGCAATATAAAACTAGCTTACATGTCATGCCCGAAATGATGTGTAACAATAAGAAAGAAGACATGTGCTTGGGGTTTACCTAATATCATAGTAACAACACAATAACCAACGCATCCAATTCCATAAGGTTCATATATCATGCACATCGATTTCCTTACAAAAGCAATCCTACTCACAATTAATGTTTATCTGTCAGATTGCATCATTACAGGAATATTCATATCAATTAATTAATCAGAACATGCCACCCAATTACATTAAGTACAGAAATCAAGTGATATTCACCCATCATATTCATATCAATCATAATGATTCTTATGCACTTATTCAGTGAGACACATGCCAATGCCCTTGTACACCATGTTTCAAAGTTCTACATTAAATGCAACACTTATTACACAAGGTTGTGTTCAGTTCCAAGCCTGCCTTACTATCCCTTTATTCTTTTAACACGGTATATGTGTGAAGATATATATAGTATGGGTGCTTTCTATGTAATGCTCTAAATATATTTGAACAGAGGAACGACCCTGTTCACATGGTTCACACATGCATAACGACCAGATAGTACATATGTACATATGCCACATACCCATATTTCTCACTTTCAAATCTTCATATACGAGATTTCAAAACATTCATTATTACACCCATAGAGTTGATCATCGTCTCAGATAATCGGCTTATCCCTTTTAACTAGAATAATATGAACGCCACAATCATACTTTAATCCCTAACGTAAATCAAGACATTGCACTCCAAGAGAAAAGAAACCATTAAGAATTGGAACGATATAGCAAATACGATTAAAAGTATTTCTCTCAAGTATCTAATAAGTTTGGTCACCGTAAGGGGCACATGCTATTAGTATGCAAAAGTATTATTCGTACAAACATCCTGGCTAAATGGATGGGTAAGTCGAGACTATAAGGAGAAACAAATGTCTCATACGTGCTAGTTAATTTGAATACAACTCTCTAATATTACAATAAGAAAATCTTTCCTTACAATTAGTATTCATGTTCACTCATCTATTAGTCTATTGTCCATACAATTTAGTGTGGGTCGATAACTTGACCAATTATCAGTGAATTACAATTTATCAGTCTATCATCCTTACCATTTACTTTCGGCGCTTCAGAGATATCTACGGACTATGTGCCAATAAATACTCTATTCACAGTCCAGCTACTAGGCCACCAAAGAGATTATATGTTAGGATGAAATATATCTTTTGGAGTCCATAACACAATAATTCCTTATTTTGATAAAATTAACGAAATCTGAGTCTAAGGGTAAACACCAGCACACTGAGTGCACAGGCAACCTCGTTATGAAACCTTAATTTAAAATAGTCAGCATTTAAATAAATAGGTATGACATACCCGTGTTCGTAACATGCGTTACTGAAGAAGAGTGATTGGTTCTAAGCTCAGCACAACATGCCTGTATATTTTCCAAAAATTTTCCCATAGTTCCACCTAAATCTGTTTCATCGGATCTGACCTTCCTATCAATCGAAGACGATTTATCGTAACTTCTACTTTTGATAATAGAATGAGACGCAGGGACTTCCTTTAAAACTTAGATTTATTGATCTTCCTAGCAATATATTAAATGACCCACTTAATTTACATGAACAGCTGAAATAAACGGAAAAATCATTTAGACATCTAAAATTCTGCAACTTTGCACTTCGACAAGTTATCAAATTCCAGTGATAACTCCCAGCACAGACATTGGATTAGGACACCGTAAGCGCGATTGGAAAGTAGACTCGTTTAGCTTTCTAACGGTATATCACATGACCTATTCCTCATTAAATATCCTTACGAAAGAACTCCATGTTTCAGGTCTCAAATCTGGACAGATTTTAACAGATTTGTGTTACCATACCAAAGGTGCTCTATTAACAAATTCTTCACTTTTCCTATTATTTCTTCATCTCATTTGAATTATAAGCAAGTCATGGACTAAAGTATTTAGATTTGTGGTCACAAGAATTATTTATAAGAGTATGCATAATTTGATCACTACATGATTTATCACAAGTCCCTCCTTAAGTCACCTCCCACTTCATATTTAACTTATATCATGAAACTTTCCTTCTTATCTCATTAACATGTCCAAGATCAAATATTGATTCGATTGCACAGATTATTATGTAAGAATAGCAAGAGGTTCAACCCTCACAAGTGTGAAAAGCTTCAAGATCCTCCATCTATACTAAAGGTTAGGGGAAATCTATAACTTGATCTCCCCCAATCGCAACGATACACGCATCTATGACACTAATACCATGCTATAGGTTAATCTCGTCTTCTATTAATAATACGCTAATCGACACTTGAACTTTTGATATAATGTCACCCAAATTTCTACGGCTTAACCTTGCTTATTTAATGATAACCAATACTAACCCCCGATCGATTTCCAAAATAGACTCATATACGATTTACAAGAAAGTATACGTCTTGATAAAATTTAACTAACTCACTCCATGGCCCTTCTTTGAATATTATGCTATCATATAGGATTTAATAATTTGTCGCCAAAAGGCTAGGTTGCATGTTATTACAAGGGAGTCACATAATCGCAAGAGAAGTTCTACTATAAGAATTACAACACTTAGCAACTTCATCATGCATTAGACCAAATGATTCTATGAAGCATATTTATTCCAATTGAAGGAAGAACAAAATTTCACAAACATTAGTCTCACAAACTCTCAATGTAAGCTTCATCACCTTCAACTTTAATTGTGAGGTTGGGACTCCTAGGTTTAAGATTTACACCAAAACTGAAAATTTATAAGTCCCATCTCTATATGACATAGTTCATCATGCAACCTCCTCACCCAACAATTTATATAATGGAATTAACTCAATATGTCCCAAGGTCAAATTTTTATTACTACATACTTTAAAAGCTATGAAATTTCAAGGGATAATAGCATAAATAGCTCAAGGAAAGAATTTTCATTCAACTAATAGATCAATTTTAGGGATTTCCAAGAGATGAAATTTGAGAAGAAGAAAAAGGGGGAAAAAACCCACTCACAATCATCAACTCGACCCGGCCTCGTCGCCCTCCGCGGCCCGGCCGGCCGCCGCCCAGCCGCGGCCTGGCCGACCGTCGCCTGGCCGGCCGCCACCCAGCCGCGGCCTGGCCGGCCGCCGCTGCTGGCCCCCGCCCCGCGCGCGCGATCTCAGATCCAAGGGGAGAGAGAGGAGGATTTAGTGGGAGAAAAAAAAAATTGGAAGCATGAAATGGAGATGGGTTTCATCTAGGTTCTAGGGTTTCTTCTCCATGAAGAAAGCTCTCTAGGATGAGGATGAAGGAGAAAAATTTGTCTTGACTCTTTTAATATCCCCACACCAAAATATTACAAGTTTGCCACCCCCCCTTTCATCCAAGTGTCACTCCCCCAAATCAAGAAGATCTAGGCCCTTGATCTCCCCTCTCATGCCTACCTACTCCCTCCACTAACAATATAATATAATGAATTGCTATGAATGTATTTTCTTGGCAAATACAAGTATTTCAAGTATAATACTAGTATTTCATCTCATTGAAATACAAGTCACATATATATCATGATATAGGTATATTCATATATACCACTAGACATTCCCAAAATTAAATTAAAAATCATTACACACACAATTAACATAATCATTCGAGATTTATATTTTAAATCAGGGTTTTAAAAATTCGGGGTGTTACATTCTACCCTCCTTACAAAAGTTTCGTCCTCGAAACTTGCTACCTGAAGTGAGTAAGCATAAAACTTTGCATTTCTCTTGCATATCATAAAATCTTCCTTTGATGCAATATTTTTCTCAATCATTCTCCTCAAGATTCATTATTCCTTGATCAATTCTATACTATGTTCTTACGATCCAAATTAATCTTGACTTACTTGATATTTTTATCATTCCCTTACTCCAGTGTCCCATACCACTGGCAGCTCATACTGAGGGCCCACACCCCTAGCAGAGCACATCCAAATTATGGCATGTGGGTACCATAATTTGAACATAAGGCAGTGACCAAATATCTCGCGCTTCGAGATTATTCATACACGTAAGAACTCCTACCCCCCCTTAATCCAATCATAACAACAACATTCCACACACACACAAAACATAATCATGCATATCAATCACAACAATCAGCCCTACCAACCCAATCCTCTTTCTATTATTCACTCTAGATCTATCCTCTTTCTATATCCTGTGCTCTGATACCAACTGTAACGGTCCCAGTTTAATAAATCCACAATTTGCATAACCTCCACTTACAAAGCCGATTAATCAAATCTTTTCTTTATTTCTTAGAAATTTCGGCAGCACCTCCTCTGTAATTACTGGTCGGATATAATATCCAATACGGATATAATGATTTCGGCTAACATCAGCCTACTTATTCTCATTCCAATCATATAATCTTAATTCAAAATCATCCACACAACCATGAAAATTTTTCGGCTTGACATCGCCTACTTATGGATAAACAAAATAACATAAACTCTAGAGTTTCTGACTCCGCATCCATAGGCTTTCAGAATTCATAACTTCCAACTAATCATGGGTATTATATAGATAATACACTTCTTATTGTTACAACTCAATGACAATAACTCAAATGTCAACTTGAAATGAAACTACCACAAGGTTCTCCACATATGTATATACAAGATTAATCACGCCTCTCATGACCCACATATATAAAATGCACAAACACAAATGTTCCAAAATACAAGAGATGGATCGGTTCAGAATGAACCCTGCGCAGCATAGCCCTGACCCCTGCCTCCAAGCAACCTGCAATATATAAGTCTGTGGGAGGGTGAGCTCGACAGCTCAGTGAGTGAGGTGGAAATAATCAAGAAAGGATAATATCTCAACAAGAGTATGAATATACACGCAATGAAAGGAATCTGAAACAGTAAGAAGACAAGAATCGGAGGCATCCGATAGTTTGGTAATCAAGGTCTCAGCCTCTACAATTTCTGAGAACGATCAGACTCTTCTTTTGTATTCCCCAATTTCTTAATTGAATTTCATCTTTATGTATGATGAGTTTTATGAGTTACATAGCCAAACTCCCTCGCCTTAAGCGTACATAGTGTGTTTTACTCACGTGCCTAGTATTCCACGCTATAAAATGCCAACCACCAAAGTTATGCCATAGACCTAGTTTATGCATTCAAATAACACTTACATCACAAGCCATAATTATCTAACATATAACCACATCATATTTCTCATAATGCAATAACGCATCACACTTCAAGAAATGCACTGGTTCACATGCACACTTTTTCCCAATATATGGTATTCATTTCAATGAACTAAACTTGCATTCTGATGGTTTCATTGTCATATACAACGACTCATCCATCATACCCCCAGTGTCACACACACACATACACATTTGTATCACACATAACCATTCATTATCAATCATTTGTAAGGATGCAATTAAGTGTATATCATAGCACCGTCTTCGCACTCCGCCCAGCATACGGGTCCCTTCCTCCTAATATAATATATATATAGCATGTATATACAACAATAACACCGTCTTCCCCCCTCCTACCGGTTCTCGCACGGATTCTTCCTCCAATATATATATATGTATTTGTCAAATCCCCGTCTTCCCCCTCCTACCGGCTCCCGCCCGGCCCCTTCCTCCTCTTATATAATGCATCATGCAAACTTAAGTTATAATATTCATACAAGCAATATAAAACTAGCTTACATGTCATGCCCGAAATGATGTGCAACAATAAGAAAGAAGACATGTGCTTGGGGTTTACCTAATATCATAGTAACAACACAATAACCAACGCATCCAATTCCATAAGGTTCATATATCATGCACATCGATTTCCTTACAAAAGCAATCCTACTCACAATTAATGTTTATCTGTCAGATTGCATCATTACAGGAATATTCATATCAATTAATTAATCAGAACATGCCACCCAATTACATTAAGTACAGAAATCAAGTGATATTCACCCATCATATTCATATCAATCATAATGATTCTTATGCACTTATTCAGTGAGACACATGCCAATGCCCTTGTACACCATGTTTCAAAGTTCTACATTAAATGCAACACTTATTACACAAGGTTGTGTTCAGTTCCAAGCCTGCCTTACTATCCCTTTATTCTTTTAACACGGTATATGTGTGAAGATATATATAGTATGGGTGCTTTCTATGTAATGCTCTAAATATATTTGAACAGAGGAACGACCCTGTTCACATGGTTCACACATGCATAACGACCAGATAGTACATATGTACATATGCCACATACCCATATTTCTCACTTTCAAATCTTCATATACGAGATTTCAAAACATTTATTATTACACCCATAGAGTTGATCATCGTCTCAGATAATCGGCTTATCCCTTTTAACTAGAATAATATGAACGCCACAATCATACTTTAATCCCTAACGTAAATCAAGACATTGCACTCCAAGAGAAAAGAAACCATTAAGAATTGGAACGATATAACAAATACGATTAAAAGTATTTCTCTCAAGTATCTAATAAGTTTGGTCACCGTAAGGGGCACATGCTATTAGTATGCAAAAGTATTATTCGTACAAACATCCTGGCTAAATGGATGGGTAAGTCGAGACTATAAGGAGAAACAAATGTCTCATACGTGCTAGTTAATTTGAATACAACTCTCTAATATTACAATAAGAAAATCTTTCCTTACAATTAGTATTCATGTTCACTCATCTATTAGTCTATTGTCCATACAATTTAGTGTGGGTCGATAACTTGACCAATTATCAGTGAATTACAATTTATCAGTCTATCATCCTTACCATTTACTTTCGGCGCTTCAGAGATATCTACGGACTATGTGCCAATAAATACTCTATTCACAGTCCAGCTACTAGGCCACAAAAGAGATTATATGTTAGGATGAAATATATCTTTTGGAGTCCATAACACAATAATTCCTTATTTTGATAAAATTAACGAAATCTGAGTCTAAGGGTAAACACTAGCACACTGAGTGCACAGGCAACCTCGTTATGAAACCTTAATTTAAAATAGTCAGCATTTAAATAAATAGGTATGACATACCCGTGTTCGTAACATGCGTTACTGAAGAAGAGTGATTGGTTCTAAGCTCAGCACAACATGCCTGTATATTTTCCAAAAATTTTCCCATAGTTCCACCTAAATCTGTTTCATCGGATCTGACCTTCCTATCAATCGAAGACGATTTATCGTAACTTCTACTTTTGATAATAGAATGAGACGCAGGGACTTCCTTTAAAACTTAGATTTATTGATCTTCCTAGCAATATATTAAATGACCCACTTAATTTACATGAACAGCTGAAATAAACGGAAAAATCATTTAGACATCTAAAATTCTGCAACTTTGCACTTCGACAAGTTATCAAATTCCAGTGATAACTCCCAGCACAGACATTGGATTAGGACACCGTAAGAGCGATTGGAAAGTAGACTCGTTTAGCTTTCTAACGGTATATCACATGACCTATTCCTCATTAAATATCCTTACGAAAGAACTCCATGTTTCAGGTCTCAAATCTGGACAGATTTTAACAGATTTGTGTTACCATACCAAAGGTGCTCTATTAACAAATTCTTCACTTTTCCTATTATTTCTTCATCTCATTTGAATTATAAGCAAGTCATGGACTAAAGTATTTAGATTTGTGGTCACAAGAATTATTTATAAGAGTATGCATAATTTGATCACTACATGATTTATCACAAGTCCCTCCTTAAGTCACCTCCCACTTCATATTTAACTTATATCATGAAACTTTCCTTCTTATCTCATTAACATGACCAAGATCAAATATTGATTCGATTGCACAGATTATTATGTAAGAATAGCAAGAGGTTCAACCTCACAAGTGTGAAAAGCTTCAAGATCCTCCATCTATACTAAAGGTTAGGGGAAATCTATAACTTGATCTCCCCCAATCGCAACGATACACGCATCTATGACACTAATACCATGCTATAGGTTAATCTCGTCTTCTATTAATAATACGCTAATCGACACTTGAACTTTTGATATAATGTCACCCAAATTTCTACGGCTTAACCTTGCTTATTTAATGATAACCAATACTAACCCCCGATCGATTTCCAAAATAGACTCATATACGATTTACAAGAAAGTATACGTCCTGATAAAATTTAACTAACTCACTCCATGGCCCTTCTTTGAATATTATGCTATCATATAGGATTTAATAATTTGTCGCCAAAAGGCTAGGTTGCATGTTATTACAAGGGAGTCACATAATCGCAAGAGAAGTTCTACTATAAGAATTACAACACTTAGCAACTTCATCATGCATTAGACCAAATGATTCTATGAAGCATATTTATTCCAATTGAAGGAAGAACAAAATTTCACAAACATTAGTCTCACAAACTCTCAATGTAAGCTTCATCACCTTCAACTTTAATTGTGAGGTTGGGACTCCTAGGTTTAAGATTTACACCAAAACTGAAAATTTATAAGTCCCATCTCTATATGACATAGTTCATCATGCAACCTCCTCACCCAACAATTTATATAATGGAATTAACTCAATATGTCCCAAGGTCAAATTTTTATTACTACATACTTTAAAAGCTATGAAATTTCAAGGGATAATAGCATAAATAGCTCAAGGGAAGAATTTTCATTCAACTAATAGATCAATTTTAGGGATTTCCAAGAGATGAAATTTGAGAAGAAGAAAAAGGGGAAAAAACCCACTCACAATCATCAACTCGACCCGGCCTCATCGCCCTCCGCGGCCCGGCCGGCCGCCGCCCAGCCGCGGCCTGGCCGACCGTCGCCTGGCCGGCCGCCGCCCAGCCGCGGCCTGGCCGGCCGCCGCTGCTGGCCCCCGCCCCGCGCGCGCGATCTCAGATCCAAGGGGAGAGAGAGGAGGATTTAGTGGGAGAAAAAAAATTGGAAGCATGAAATGGAGATGGGTTTCATCTAGGTTCTAGGGTTTCTTCTCCATGAAGAAAGCTCTCTAGGATGAGGATGAAGGAGAAAAATTTGTCTTGACTCTTTTAATATCCCACACCAAAATATTACAAGTTTGCCACCCCCTTTCATCCAAGTGTCACTCCCCCAAATCAAGAAGATCTAGGCCCTTGATTTCGCCTCTCATGCCTACCTACTCCCTCCACTAACAATATAATATAATGAATTGCTATGAATGTATTTTCTTGGCAAATACAAGTATTTCAAGTATAATACTAGTATTTCATCTCATTGAAATACAAGTCACATATATATCATGATATAGGTATATTCATATATACCACTAGACATTCCCAAAATTAAATTAAAAATCATTACACACACAATTAACATAATCATTCGAGATTTATATTTTAAATCAGGGTTTTAAAAATTTGGGGTGTTACAAATTCTGTCTTTATTTTGACTTCTGACCTGAGCCGGTCGACCGCAGGGTCGATCGACCTTATGTCAGGTCTAGCCGGTCGACCGACCGAGTCGACCGAGGTTCTGGCAGATGCACGTATCCGTGTGCACGTTTTCACGGTTGACCGGGCTGTCGATCGCAGCTTACCTGACTGTAACTCAGTTGCTCGCTGTTTGTTTGGGTCGACCGGGCGGTCGACCGAGAGCCGGCAACATCTCTTATTTTTGAACTTCGGGTCGACCGGCGGGTCGACCGAGGTATCCGTTTGAACAGTAACGGCTATTTTTCTGAGCTGTTTTATTTTGTCTTTTTGTGTTTAAAATTTGTTTAAATGATATGTTTTGAATTTAATACGACTTAATTAGTCTTAAGTTTGTTTTATCTCTAACCCTAGCCCTCTCCTATAAATAGGGGTGTTTGGGGAGAGATTGATTCACCAATTAATTACAAGAAAAATTCCAAAAGTTTCAAAGTTTAAGGCATTCAAAAGAGCTTGGTTTTTGTGCTAAAATTCTCTCATTTTCTGAAGTGTTTTCAAAAGAATTCTCTGATTTCCTTTTCTTTTCCCTTTTGCACACAAGAGCTTCATTCCTACTCATTGTTCTCTAAGGACCTTTTGTAAGGGAAGAGAATTTTGAAAGAGAGAGTTTGTGGTCTTTTGACTACTAAGAGATTACTTGTACTTGAGATTGTGGAGTTGGGTACTCCGGTGTATTTGTGATATCTTTGTGATAGTGAAAGTAGTTAGAATCCTTCAGGGGAAGGCGGGGAAGTAGAGCTGGGTGCTCGAACCTCGATAACAATTCTTGGTGTTTGCGTTTGGTTTACTTTCACTTGCTCTTACTATTCATTGCAACATTCATTTGTTTTCATTCATCTTGTCAATCATAGTCCCATACAACAAGGTTACATTGTGCACCTCTAACTCATTTCAAGAGGAATCAGGAGGAAGGAGTTCAGAACCCTTTACGGGTCATTCGGCTCTTAGTCTTGTTTTGGGAGATTGTTGCATCATAGTTCTTAAATTGTGCATTGATTGGCATTATCACCTATTCACCCCCCCTCTAGGTGATTTTCAATTGGTATCAGAGCTTGGACTCTAGGTTTGGCTTAACATCCATAGAGAGATCCTTAAAATTTGCTAATCAACATTTTCATTCCATCATTCATATACTAGTAAACATGGCCGATAACATCAAAACCCCTCCTAAATTTGATGGACTTAATTTCCCTATTTGGAAGGTTAGGATGACTATTTTCTTGCAATCTTTAGGTAGCTTGGTAGCTAAATCCATGACCAAACCCTATTTAGTTCCCGATAGTGATGAGAGCACTTGGACCGACTTTACATTTAGAGAATATGAGGCTAACTCCAAGGCCCAAAACTCCCTATTAACCGCCTTGAATGAGGACGACCTCACACGGGTTATTCATTGCCAATCCGCTTATGAGATTTGGCAACATTTATTGGTCACACACGAAGGAACTTCACAAGTCAAGAGAGCTAAGATAGATCTCTTGAGCTCTCAATATGAATCTTTTAAAATGTTAGATGAAGAATCTATTGATTGTATGATTACAAGGTTTACTAAAATCACCAATGCTCTTTCTTCCTTAGGTGATGACATCTCCAACGACCAAAAGGTGCGGAAAGTAATTCGGGCTCTTCCTCAATCTTGGGAGATAAAGGCCACCACCTTGAAGGAGTTGAACGACAAGGATGAGATGGACCTCATTAGTCTCATTGGGAACTTAAAGACCCATGAGATGGAAAAGAAGGCAAGAGAAGAGGCCGCTCCACTAAAGAAGAAGTCCATAGCTTTCAAGTCTTCATCCACTCTTGAAGACGATGAAGAAGATGAAGAAGAAGATGAGGAGCTCTCCCTCCTTGTGCGAAATGTCAAAAGGATGTACCGAAGGAACAAGCTCAACTTTCGAAGAAAATTTGAAGGTAAAGAGGAGAGAAGAATCATTTGCTACAATTGCCGAAAGTCCGGACACATCATGGCGGATTGCCCGGAGTTCAAGAAGAAGATGACTTCCTCCTTCAAGCCAAAGAAGCCGGAAGAAAAGAAAGCATACAAGGCAATGTGGGATTCGGAAAGCGAATCCGAAGAAGAGGTGGATACGGCAAACATGTGTTTCATGGCAAACACACCTAAGGTAACCCTCAACCTCTTGATGAAGAAGATGATGAATTAAGTAAGGAAGTTCTTGTTCATGCTTTTGTTGAACTTTCCGAAACTTATGACAATAAGAAGATTGAATGTTTTAAATTACAAAAAGAAGTTGCTTTTCTTAAAAA
Organism: Agave tequilana; assembly: GCA_038442645.1. Taxonomy (NCBI): domain Eukaryota; kingdom Viridiplantae; phylum Streptophyta; class Magnoliopsida; order Asparagales; family Asparagaceae; genus Agave; species Agave tequilana. The sequence continues at coordinate 28,901 of JAVJIF010019599.1, read as the reverse complement.
TCAACTTGCTATGGTTTCTAAAGAAAAAGATGAAATTTCTTCAAATCTCATTTCTATTCAAAATGAATTTAGTGCTTACAAGGTTTCTTGTAAGGCAAAATCTCCTATGGTTGATGAAAAAGAAATTTCTTCTTTAAAATCTAAAATGGTTGATTTTGAAAAGGTTTTGAAAGATTGTACTTTTAACACTAAGAAACTTGAAGAAAAGTTTTCTAAAAAGCACACCCCTCATGCTAAAGATCCTCATGTTAAGAATCCCCATGCTCACACTACACAAAACACTTCTCATGCTAAATCTTCTCGTGCTCACAATACTCATGCTCACAAATCACACACTCACTATATTTTTAAATATGGTAGAGTGTATAGATGCACATATTGTGGCAAAAATGGACATTTGGCTAAGTTTTGTTATGATCAATTAAATAGAACGAATAATCTTGTTTGGGTTAATGAAACTAACTCTTTAGGACCCAAGAAAATGTGGGTACCAAAATCAAGTCCTAAATTATTTGATGTAGGTACACACCAAGGCTCCAAGACGTAGGGAGCGGTGGTACCTTGATAGTGGTTGTTCAAGACACATGATGTGGGACATCAATAACTTTACAACCCTATCAAGGTACATGGAAGGTGGCTCCGTCACCTTCGGAGATGACTCCAAGGGCATGATTGAGTTTTTACCTGCACACAAAATATAGAATATCAGATTGAGAAGTAAAGGTGCGCAAGGTGCTCAATACTATCCGCTGTAGCAAAGGCTATACAGGTCGTGATCCTCAGGGAGGGACTAGCGATGGATGCGTTTGTAAGTTATCTCTAAAAATTTTATTATTTTAATGTTAAGTTAGAAAGAAAGAAGATGGAGAAGAAGAAATGATATTTACAATGGAAGTGAAGAAAAGAATTTGAGAAAGATGAGATAGAGATCTAAACTAAAGAAAGAAAGAAAGAAAAGAAGCACATGCCTCTTCAGTCTGCTTACCTTTTGAACCGTTGCGATGATTTACCTTTTCTTGGAAGGCGTACAAGTATGGCGTATAGGATCGTCCGCCTTCTTAATCTACACTATGGAAATAAAAGACAAACTATGAAGACCTGTTCATCGCCATAGGCCATCAAGGACTCTTCTTCGGCTAGGCAGTCTCAAAGCAGTTGGTTCTCATGGTGGGCAAGACGTTAGAGAGAAACAACAATAGAAGAAGATAAAAACTGAGGTACACAAGATTAAACAAAAGTAAAAGAACATAACATAATAAAAAAATAAAAACAAACCTCAAGTGAATTTTATTAACAATGGAAGAAAAGTGGGCTTACACCGCTGTCACCTCAGTACAAGCATGGGCTCCTTCCTCCATGAAAGCTTTCTCCACTCTCAGTTACACAATTTACAAAAGAAAAATGAAAAGAAAAGAAAACCTAAACTAGAAGAAAGAAGAAAACCTAAAACCCTAGATTTGGCCCTCTGACTCTGCCTCTGGACGCTCTGTACGTTGCACTGCAGGGGGTATTTATAGGTGCAGAAGGAAGTAGAGTCCGAGATAAACTCCTCCACGAAAGTTGTTTCCTGACTTCATCCAGATTGCCGCGGAAACGCGGCTTGGGCTGCGTTTCCGCGGCCTTAGTGTGGCGGTTGGCCACACGCTTTGGCGCGTGGCTTCTCCTGGTCCGTCCATCTGGTCGATTCCTTCTGGAAGCTGCATCCTGGCTCTTTATCTTGGGATTTCGAGATAACTTGGGAATCAAGTTACCTAGATCTTAAAATCTCCCAATATCTTTTAAACGAATTTCCTTATCTCTGCACTCTTATCTTTGGCTTTTATCCTTATCCTGCAAGTGTTTGGGGTTGAATAGAAGTCTATCCTTCCCTCTTCTTCAATATTTGCAACTTTAGCCCTTGTGTATTTGCAATTTTGACATTTGATATTTGCACTTTTGCACTTAGGCTTTAAATGTGGGCTTTTGGGCTCTTTTTAGGCTTTAATTCTTTCTTTTAATATTTCGAGGTCTGCACACAATAAATCACAAAATATTAATAAATGTGCAGAATTATATGAATAAATATGAAAATGTGATGGTAAATATTATGATAAAAATGCACTTTTCACTACCAATCACACCCCCACACTTATCTTTTTGCTCGTCCTCGAGTAAAAACAAAGAAAAAGAAAAAAAAAGAAAAATTAATCTAACCTAACTCACTTTCATAGGAATCACGGTTGCACTTTGCTTGTGCAACAAGCCGTTAAACCTCTAGGTTACCCTAGAGGACGAGTGTTGTCTCGTGAGGGTTTTCAGCGGATTACACCCACAAAATTCATAAAAAGAAAAATATTTGAATTATATTTGAAGAGACTAAGTAGTCTATAAGTTTTAGGATTATCATTTTTATTCATTCTTAGACTTAGTCTTTATAAAGCAAATTGTTTTTCTTTTTAGGTAAGGGTCAAAACTGAATTTTTGTATAGTCTTTTTCGTTACCAAAAGTCATATGCATCCTTATGAATTTATACTAGGAATTCCTTAACTTGGACTCTCATGCCTCTTTATTATTTATTTATTTATATATATATATTTTGATATGTATAACTCATCTAATTTTCTTTCGTGTAATCATCAAGGCTTCTTGAGGCCCTAATACCTAACTAATTGATTATTAGATGTGTTAGTACATATAAGTAATTTTCTTAGTTTAGGCTTTATAATCCACCCATGTAGCGAACTTAAAGTCGGTGACTCCCAAACCGGTCGGCTTTAGGGCACCAGGTGAGAAAACACCGCGCGGACTCAAATTCGAGTGAACTAGTCCACAAAACTAAGGTTTTATAAATTTTTTTTTACAATCACCTTTAGGCGTGAATACTTATGCTTCTTGAGGCACATGTATCCAGCTTAATTAGTGATTTTCCTTTTTTTTTTAAATATATATGAGGCACAAAGGTCTTTGTCTTAGAATCCTAGATATGCATTAGGTATGCACATTTCATTAAGGTAAAAATCAAGACTAATTACTTATTCAATTTCTCCTCCTATACCTAAAATTTAAACAATTTATTTATTTTGATCAAGTTTTTAGAAATCCTAATCATGATTTTCCTAATCCTTAAAACTAACTTAGATTTCTTTCAAAAATAAGTCAAAATATTTCCTCTTTATAACATTTTTTTTTATATTAGCAAATTTTTGTTAGTTTCTACCTATATTAGTAGGTTAGTAAAGCCCACCCCCACACTTATCTCATGCATTGTCTTCAATGCATGAATGAATGCATATATGCATGAAACAAAAGAAGGGAAGGCGAAAGTTACCTTAAGGTGGTGGTTCCGGAGGTGGTCTAATTGGGCCAAGCGTTGCTACCCAATCAAGATAACATAATGGTTGGTGGAACCCAGCAGAAATTTTTCTTACATAACCCACTAAATGTATATATAATCATTTTTTAAAATTTCCACCCCATCAAATTTCCAAATTTCATAATAAATTTCAGAGTCAATTGTGTCAACCTCCTTGTCCCAAAATGGAGTATGGAAAGATGGAATGATTGACTTGGACATGGGAAGTACGGGAACGAATACCGACTCAGGAAAGAAATTTAAATCAAGTAATGGTCAGGAGTCGGGCTAAGTTCAGGAAGTGGGTCCAAATCAATAAGTTGAAGCTCAAGTCCACAATCATCTTCCCACAATGGAATGTGACTCAATGGTGGTGATTCAAGTTCAGGAATGATAGGTGTGGGAATCAAAACTGACTCTAAAAGATTACCTAAGTCAGGTAACAAAACAGGAGTCAATAATGATTCGGGAATTTGAACTTGATCATAGATTTGAGAATCTAGGTCACATATCTCATTGGGTTCAATGATATAAAAATCAGAACTTGCCAATTTATCCATAGAACTTTCAAAATTGTAAAATTGGTCAAGTTCAATATGATCATCTAAAATGGGTGATTCAATTTCATTATGAATTGGAACAGGATCCAATGTTGACTCGGGAAAAGTGAAATCAGGTGGAGACACCGGAGTCACTATTGAATCAGGAAGTAAAATTGAATCATCAAGTGGGAGATCATGATCATATTCATGTTCAAGTTCTATTTCAGGAAAGGAAAAACTTGCCAAGTTATCAAAATTTGAAGTTTCGGCAAGTTCACATGATGGTACTGAATTAGAATCTTGTTGTCCAAAGCAACTTGGTTCGTCGGCCCTAAGAGAGTGGTCAGCGAAAGCAGAAATGGCCGAACTATGAGAACGTAAAGATTGAACCATCATATCTATATCATGCTCACGGGCTAATCTAGCCTGAGTCATGGCAGCAAGCATCCTTTCATAGTCGATAGGTGCATCATGTTGTGATTGGACTTGAAAAGTGGAAGTGTAATCATGATGAAGTTGTGAGTTGGTGGACTCACGCATTATCATGTCTGCGATAGATGGTAATTGTTGCTTGGACTCATGCATACTCATCATTTCCTCGATAGATGGTAATCTATCCTGAATGGGTGGATCTGAGTATGAATCATTGAAAGAATGTGGACTAGATGGATATGGAGGACAATTTGGTTGAGAATTAGACTCGGGGGAATCGAAACCCATGAACTCTGTGAAGAGTTGAAATTATTATGCAAATTATAGTTATAAGATGGGGGGTGTGGGTTATAGTTATTCGGATAAGACCATTCCGGCACACTAGATTGGTCAAAGGTATGATATGCCGGGTTGGTAATATCCGAAAAATAGTTAGGTGTGTAATATGGATTAAAATTGGAAAAATTATTATTATATGCCATATCACACCAACACAAACAAAGAAAAGAAAACAAATAAACAAACAAACAAAAAAGAAAAAAATTCTAACTTAAGTTAGGGTAGACCTATGACCTAGATGACTCCTAACTGGTTAGACTGTCCACGGGAGGTAGGGTGCAGACTTTGACCACAAGTTAATCAGCCAGGTCAGGGCAAGATTGGCGGGAGGTTTTCCATCAAAGACGTTCCTTAATTAAATAACCACCAATCTTCGGGCTTTCAGCCCTCAATCCCTTTCCTAGACACTGATTTGACAAGAGTCAACTTCCACCACTGTTCCCCCTTTGGATAATCTCCTATTGAGTCCGAGATGTCCCTAGGGCCAACGTCTACTAATTTTTAAGTTAGGCTTGGGTTAGTGAGTGCTTGGGATATGATTTTTGGGCTAAGGAAGGGTGATGAAATCCCCACCTTATCTTGTTAATGGGTTATGCTCTTAAGATGAATTAGTGCAAGTGTACAAGATAAGTAGATAAGATTCACTCAAAGCAGAAAATCAACCAAGAGATGAGTCCTACTCTACATGCAATGCGTACGTACCTTGCTCCAGCACTCTTCAACAGTAAAATAAAGTAATTGAAAAGACACGTGCCTAATATGCAAACGTCTAATCAATTTTTATTATTAAACAACATATAGTTTACTGTTGAATTAATTAGCAGTAAGCAGAGTTATCACAGAACAATGTTTAACAGAGAAGTAGACAATATTTGCAATTTGCAGCAGCATGCAAAAATTTCAGTCAGTAGTCCTCTGCTACTGTCGTGGATCCGCGGCTATTGCCGTGTTTGCATGGCAAAGTAGCAGGCTCTGCTGCTCTGCCTTCGAGGGCAGAGGCACAGAGTTGCTATATGTGCACTTCTGCTGCTGTTTCCTGTTCTCCAAACCTGCAAACAGAAAAGAATAAAAGAATTAGTTAATAAATTTTTTTTATTATTAGAGAATAACTTACCGTCCCTCCCCGGCAACGACGCCAAAATTTTGATTGAGTTTTTCCTGCACACAAATTATAGAATATCAGATTGAGAAGTAAAGGTGTGCGAGGTGCTCAATACTATCCGCTGTAGAAAAGGCTATACGGGTCGTGATCCTCAGGGAGGGACTAGCGATGGAAGCGTTTGTAAGTTATCTCTAAAAATTTTTATTATTTTAATGTTAAGTTAGAAAGAAAGAAGATGGAGAAGAAGAAATGATATTTACAATGGAAGTAAAGAAAAGAATTTGAGAAAGATGAGATAGAGATCTAAACTAAAGAAAGAAAGAAAGAAAAGAAGCACATACCTCTTCAGTCTGCTTACCTTTGAACCGTTGCGATGATTTACCTTTTCTTGGAAGGCGTACAAGTATGGCGTATAGGATCGTCCTCCTTCTTAATCTACACTATGGAAATAAAAGATAAACTATGAAGACCTGTTCATCGCCATAGGCCATCAAGGGCTCTTCTTCGACTAGGCAGTCTCAAAGCAGTTGGTTCTCATGGTGGGCAAGACGTTAGAGAGAAACAACAATAGAAGAAGATAAAAAACTGAGGTACACAAGATAAAACAAAAGTAAAAGAACATAACATAATAAAAAAAATAAAAACAAACCTCAAGTGAATTTCATTAACAATGAATAAAAGTGGGCTTACACTGCTGTCACCTCAGTACAAGCATGGGCTCCTTCCTCCATGAAAGCTTCCTCCACTCTCAGTTACACAATTTACAAAAGAAAAACGAAAAGAAAAGAAAACCTAAACTAGAAGAAAGAAGAAAACCTAAAACCCTAGATTTGGCCCTCTGACTCTGCCTCTGTACGCTCGGTACGTTGTACTGCAGGGGTATTTATAGGTGCAGAAGGAAGTAGAGTCCCAGATAAACTCCTCCACGAAAGTTGTTTCCTGACTTCATCCAGATTACTGCGGAAACGCGGCTTGGGCCGTGTTTTCGCGGCCTTAGTGTGGCGGTTGGCCACATGCTTTGGCGCGTGGCTTCTCCTGGTCCGTCATCTGGTCGATTCCTTCTGGAAGCTGCATCCTGGCTCTTTATCTTGGGATTTTGAGATAACTTGGGAATCAAGTTACCTAGATCTTAAAATCTCCCAATATCTTTTAAAAGAATTTTCTTATTTCTGCACTCTTATCTTTGGCTTTTATCCTTATCCTGCAAGTGTTTGGGGTTGAATAGAAGTCTATCCTTCCCTCTTCTTCAATATTTGCAACTTTAGCCCTTGTGTATTTGCAATTTTGACATTTGATATTTGCACTTTTGCACTTTGGCTTTAAATGTGGGCTTTTGGGCTCTTTTTAGGCTTTAATTCTTTCTTTAATATTTCGAGGCCTGCACACAATAAATCACAAAATATTTATAAATGTGCAGAATTATATGAATAAATATGAAAATGTGATGGTAAATATTATGATAAAAATGCACTTTTCACTACCAATCAGGGCACTATCATCGGTATAGGTAACATTCAAGTGGTGCATCTCCTATTATAGAAAATGTTGTACTTGTTGATGGTTTGAAACATAATTTGCTTAGTATTAGTCAATTTTGTGATCGTGGACTTAAAGTTGTTTTGATGATTCTTCTTGTAAGATTTTTGATGTTAAATCCAATGATTGTATTCTCACCGGTTTTCATGATGATAATGTTTATATCATTGACATGCTTAATATAGAGTGTTCTACTAAATGCTTAAATGCTTTTGATAAAATTCTTGGCTTTGGCATAGAAGATTAGGACATGCATCTTTTGAACATCTTTCTAGGATTAATTCAAAGGAATTGGTGAAGGGTATTCCTTACTTGAAGTTTGAGAAAGACCGCATTTGTGGTGCGTGCCAACTTGGGAAACAAACCAAGTCTTCCTTCAAACCAATCAAGGATATCATGTCAACTAGGCCTTTAGAATTAATTCATATGGATCTTTTTGGACCTACTAAAACTAAAAGCTTAAATGGTAGTAGATTTGCATTTGTTTTAGTTGATGATTTTTTCCGTTTCACTTAGGTTTCTTTTTGGAACACAAAGATCAAACTTTTTCTCATTTTAAGATTTTTCGAAAAAGAGTTGAAAAAGAAAAAGGTTTTTCGATTGTGAAAATAAGGAGTGATAGAGGTGGTGAGTTTGTGAACCAACTCTTCATGACTTATTGTGATGAAAATGGAATTAAGCATGAAATGTCTTGTCCTAGAACTCCACAACAAAATGGAGTTGTAGAAAGGAAAAATAGAACACTTCAAGAGATGACTAGGACAATGATAAGTGAATATGACCTCCCTCAATATTTATAGGCCGAGGCCGTAAACACTGCATGCTATATATCGAATCGTATTTATTTGTGTAAAAATTCTTCCAAAACATCTTTTGAAATGTATCATTCTAGAAAACTTAATGTTGCTTATTTCAAAGTTTTTGGATGCAAGTGTTTTGTTTTGAACACTAAAGATAATCTGGGTAAATTTGATGCTAAGGCTTATGAAGCAATCTTTGTTGGATATTCTACAACTAGTAAAGCTTATAGAGTATTCAATAGATCTTCACTTACCATTGAAGAAACCATGCATGTTAAGTTTGAAGAATCTAATGTGTTTGTTGAGAATGTTGTAGAGATTGAACCATTAGGTGAAAACATGGAGAAACTATCCTTGAAGGACTCACCCGCTCAAGAAGATAAGCAAGAATCTATTGGTGATGTTCAAGAGGATAAGGAGGAAAGCTCTCAACCGCTTCCTAAAACTTAGAGATATGCCACAAATCATCCCAAGGAGCTCATCTTAGGTGATGCATCTAAAGGGGTAACAACTCGCTCCAAACTCCATGACCTATGTGGTAACTTTGCTTTTATTTCTCATCTTGAACCCAAAAGCATCCTCGAAGCCGAGGCGGATTCATATTGGTTGCTAGCCATGCAAGAGGAACTCAATCAATTTGAGCGCAACCAAGTTTGGCACCTTGTTCCAAGGCCCCACGATAGACCAATAATTGGTACTAAGTGGATCTTTAGAAACAAGATGGATGAATCTAGAAATGTGATTAGGAATAAGGCTAGGTTAGTGGCCCAAGGTTACACTCAAGTTGAGGGAATTGACTTTGAGGAGACCTTTGCACCCGTAGCACGGCTTGAAGCCATACGGATGACACTAGCTTTTGCATCTTTCAAAAATTTTAAACTTTTTCAAATGGATGTGAAAAGTGCATTTTAAATGGTTTTATTAATGAAGAAGTTTATGTTGAACAACCTCCCGGTTTTATTGATCATGCTCATCCTAATTTTGTTTTTAAACTTGATAAAGCTTTGTATGGATTGAAACAAGCTCCAAGAGCTTGGTATGAAAGGCTTTCTAGTTTTCTCATTTCAAATGATTTTATTAAAGGCAAAGTAGATACAACTCTATTCACTAAGCATGTTGATAATGACATTTTGATTGTGCAAATTTATGTTGATGATATAATTTTTGGCTCTACTAATGAGCTTTTATGCAAGGACTTTGAAAAGGTTATGCAATGTGAGTTTGAAATGTCATCTATGGGTGAGCTTAATGTCTTTCTTGGACTCCAAATCAAGCAATTGCAAGATGGGAACTTCATATGTCAAGCCAAATACGCAAAGGAACTCGTAAAGAGGTTTGGACTTGAAGACTCAAAGGTGTGCAACACTCCCATGGCAACCACAACCAAGCTTGATAAGGACGACCAAGGTAAAAATGTTGATATTAAATTGTTTAGAAGCATGATAGGTAGTCTTTTGTATTTGACGGCAAGTAGGCCGGATATCATGTTTAGTGTGTGTCTTTGTGCTAGATTTCAATCGTGTCCCAAAGAGTCTCATCTTATTGCGGTAAAACGCATTATTCGTTATATTAAGGGAACAATTGGAATGGGTCTTTGGTATCCGAAAACGGAGATTTCTCAATGACGAGTTATTCGGATGCCGACTATGCGGGTTGTAGAGTAGTGATTGGTCACTAATGTTGCATATTTAATGTCACATTTTCATACTTATTTTTAATAAAAGCCTGCATTGTCCTAATTAATTGCTTAATTTATTTGCAGGCCCATTCTTTAAGGAGATGAAGAAAAATGAGCCCAAAGCCCACAAAAATTCTGAATTAAATCAGAGTTAATTCACACTCAGTAAATCAGGGAAAAATCAAGAGGTTGAAAACTGGTTGAGAAGAATCCTCTCAGAATCGATCGGTTGAAGCAAAGATCAAGCAAGTTTGATTCAGATTCTGACTGGATACATTTTAGTATTCGAATCATAACTTTGCTAAAGAATCTCAATTCTGATGATTCAAGATGATCCAGAAACCAGACTGACAGAGCTATAACTCTTATGTTGATCATTATTTCTAATTCTGTCAGTTGTTAAGTGATATTCAGCAATCAACAAGCCAACAAACAGCAGATCAGAACTGAATATCCACCTCTACCCCCTCCATTTCTCCTATAAATACCTGCACTCAAAGGCAAAAGGAGGAGAATGCAGATTAGGATTTTAGACTAGTTTTTCCATTTTGTAGTTTAGTTTTTACTTTTATGTAACTTGTATGTAACTTAGGGTAGAAGAAGATTCATGTAAGTAAGAGAGAGGGACTGATGTTGAGAGTGACACCGACAATGTACCCTACTCCTTTCTTTCATTGTCTCAGCAAGTAATAAAGGTAAAGGCTTTGTTTGTTTTCTATTCTGCTTTACTTTACATTTGTTTTGCTTTTCGTTTTCCTCTTCTACTTCACCTTGGTTTTATGTGTTGAGTCTACAAGTGAACTCTAAAGCAAGTACACCGATGCTACGTGAGAGCCAGCGATAGTTCATGAAGACGTTCTCCTCTTCCAAGCTCGCATCACTTCGTTCTTCTTATGCTTGACGATATAATGTGCACGGGGACCGAGTTCGAGTTTATGATCTATGCGTTGAACGCCTCCGAAGCAAAAAGGTAGAACTTGCAAAAAGGTTTCCAAGTAAGTCATCACCAAAACTAGGTAAGTAATTCTTAACTTTCTTTCTTTTCTTTTATCGCTATAGTATAGATCGCCAACACGATTTCTTTCACCACTTCTTCCCAATCGTTTTCGATCTTTCCTCCACTTCATTTGTACATAGTCGCTTTTTATTGTTTTTTGATTTTCCACCTTCTTCATCTCTCGCTTTCTCTCTAACTTTAACAACTTTTTTTTCCATTTTCTTAACTTTAAAAATAGAGAAGAACTTTCTTTTGTTTTCTTAACGATTTCAATAAAGACACGTAAAGCTTCCATCGCAAACCCTCCTTGTGGATCACGACCCGCATAGCCACTTGCTATAGCGGAAGAATTGAGCACTTGCACATTCCTTTCTTAAGTTCTATAATCTCGTATTTTTTGTGCAGGTTTAGCTTCAATCAAATTTTGGCGCCGTTGTCGGGGAGGGTAAAACGGTTTTATTGAAATCTGAATTTTGCTTGCAAATCTTTTAGAACTAAACAATTTTTCTTCTCTGTTGCAGGTTATAGGTTGAAGAAAACAGGAACTTTGCATTGCAGTGACATATAAGTGGACCTGGGCCTCTGCTCTCGAAAGCAGAGACCAGGATCCCTCCAAATTGCCGCAAAATCCTGGCTTTTGTCGCAAATTTGCGGCAATAAGGAGTGAACTACTGATCATTTTTCTGCAGGGTCTCTGATTCTGCAAAATACTTCTGCTGCATTACTTAATTCCCTGTAATATTCACCCTATACCTGCTTAATAAAGTCAACAGTAAAAAATTGGTTGTAATCGTTAAAAGTTGATTAGACATTTGCATTTCTGGGCACGTGTCTTTTCAATTCATTTACTTTTACTATTGAAGAGTGCTGGAGGCAAGGTACGTTTGCATTGCATGTAGACTAGGAATCAACTCTTGCTTGATTTTCATGCTTTGAGTGTATCCTAGTTATATTTCTTGTACACTTGCACAATTCAATTTTAAGGGCATAACCCAAATCAAGATAAGGTGGGGAAGTCATTACCCTTCCTTAGCCCACAAACCATCTCCAAGCACTCACTAACCCAAGCCTAACTAAAATTGAGTAGACGTTGGCCCTAGGGACACCTCGGACTCAATTAGGAGATTATCCTAAGGGGGAAAAATGTTGGAATCTGACTCCTGCAAAATCAGTGTCTAGGAAAGGGATTGAGGGCCGAAAGCCCGAAGGTTGGTGGTTATTTAATTAAGGAACGTCTTTGACGGAAAACCTCCCACCAACCTTGCCCTGACCTGGCTGATTAGCTTGTGGTCAAAGTCTACATTAGACCTCCCGTGGACAGTCTAATCAGTTAGGAGTCGTCTAGGTCATAGGTCTACCTTAACTTAGGTTAGAATTTTTTTTTTCTTTCTTGTTTCTTTATTTGTTTGATTTTCTTTCTTTTTTGTGTGTATTCTATTGTGTGATATGGACTATAACAATAATTTTTCAACTTCAATAATAATCCATATTACACACCGACTTCATTTTCGGATATTACCAACCCGGCATATCATAACTTTGACCAACCTAGTGTGCCGGATTGGTCTTATCCGAATCAATATGACCCATACCCCCCATCTAATAACTATAATTTCCATAATGATTTCAACTCTTCACCGAGTCAGTGGGGATTCATCTCCCCGAGCATAATTTCCAACCACCTTGTCCTCCTTCTCCACCCAGTCCATATTATGTTCAAGATTCATACTCAGTTCCACCCGTCCAAAATAGGAAACCATCAATTTGAAATGAGTATGCGTGAGTCCAAACACAAATCCCAAAATCTGATGGACTCACAATTTCACTACCACTCCCAAGACAATTCTTCATCTTTTCATCAAAACAATGAACATATCAACTATGAAAAGATGCTTGAAGCCATGACTCAGGCTCAAAACACTCGTAATCGTGACATAGATATGATGGTCGAATCTCTACGTTCCCACCGTCCTGATGTCACTAACCATTCTGTTAGAGCCGATGAGTCATGTAGTTTTGGAAATCAAGATTCCATTTCAGAACAACAATTTGAACTTGCCCAAACTCCAAATTTTGAAAAAGATATTGATAGTTTGGCTAGTTTTCCTTTTTCTGAAATAGAACTTGACAATGAATATGATCCTGAACCCCAACTTAATGATTCAATTCTACTTCCTGATTCGATTATGACTCCGGTATCTTCACCTGATTTCGATCTTTTCCCGGAGTCAATATTGAATCCTGTACCAATTCATAATGAAATTGAATCACCCATCTTTGAGGATCATATTGAACTTGACCAATTATACACGTTTGAAGATCCTATTGACAAATTGGTAAGTTCTCCATTTTTTCATCTTGAACTCAATGAGATGTGTGACCTAGATTCTAAAATCTGTGATCCAGTTCAAATTTTTGAATCATTACTGACTCTTGTTTGTTACCAGATTTGAGTAATGTTTTAGAGTCAGTTTCGATTCCCCCTACTATCATTCTTGAACTGGAATCACCCATATTAGGTCACATCCCATTGTTACAAAATACCTGTGGACTTGAGTTTCAACTTCTTGACTTGGACACAATTCCTGAACCCATTTCGACTCCTGAACCTTTACTTGACTTAAGTCACCTTCCTGAGTCGGTATTAGTTCCTGTCCTTCCTGAGTCCAAGTCAACTGTTCTATCATTTCATACTCCATTCTGGGACGAGGTGGTTGACAAATTTGACTCTAAAATCAATTATGGAATTTGAAAATTAGATGGGGTTCAATTTTTAATAAAAATTCTTAATGGATTTATCTTTTTAGTGGGTCATATTAAAGATAGTGCTGATGGGTTCCTCCGAGACCCAAGAAAAGTGGATTGGGCCATGTTTCGTGGACCAATCAGACCACCACCGGAACCACCACCTTAAGGTAACATTTTCCTTCCCTTTCGTCTTTTTCATGCATCTATGCATTAATTCATACATTGAGGACAATGCATGAGATAGGTGTGGGGGAGGGTCTAACATAACTTTTCTTTTTTCTTTAAAAAAAAAATTAACATTTTCTTTACTTTTAAAAACTTTTTGAAAAATAGAAACAATATTTTGACTTATTTTTGTAAGAAATTAAGTTAATTTTAAGGAATAGGAAAATCCAAATTATGATTTCTTATACTTGGTCAAAAGAAGATTATTTGTTTGATTTTTAGAGTTAGGAAGATAATTTGTCAAAGTAATTTGGTCTTGATCTTTACCTGGATGAAATATGCACACTTCATACACTTACACACTTAGGGTTCAAAAACAATGATTCTTATGCCTTATAAAAATATATATATATATATAAATAAGTCTAATTATTGATTAGCTAGGTGCTTTGGCCTAAGCAAGCCTTAGTATTTATGCGAAAGACAATTAGATAAGTTTGAAAAAAAATAAAAATAAAAAAAATGAATAAGTCTAATTATTGATTAGCTAGGTGCTTTGGCCTAAGCAAGCCTTAGTATTTATGCGAAAGATGATTAGATCCTCTGATTAAGCTGGGTATTTGTGCCTAATAAAGCATAAGTATTCACGCCTAAAAGAGGTTCATATAATAAAATCCTTAGTTTTGTGGCCTTGTCTGCTCGAGTCCTTAAGTCCTAGGGTGTCTTCTCACCTGGTGCCCTAAGACCGTTTGGTTTGGGAGTCATCGATTAGAGGCTCGTTACATGGGCAGATTAGAAAGCCTAATAGAACTAAGGAATAATACCACAAAAAAAAAGAAGTAAAAGTATATATATAAATAAGTAAGGCATAAGAGTTAGAGTTAATGAACCCTTAGTCAAAATTTTCACAGTCACAAGGTGCATATGACTTAGGGTAAAGTAATAGACTAGATGAGAAGTACAATTTGACTCCTTACTTTGATTGATAACAAATTTTGAATAGAGACTAAGTTTAGGAATAAAGAAATTCGGGTTTCCTATAACTTATAGATTGCTTAGATCTTACAATCATATTTCAAATATTTTTCTCTTTCAAAATGCTTTTCAAAAATACTAACTCTTTATTTCCCTTTCTTTATGAATTTTGTGGGTGCAATCCGCTGAAAATCCTCACGAGACAAAACTCGTCCTCTAGGAGAAACTAGAGGTTTAACGGCTTGTTGCACATGCTAAGTGCAATCGCGTGACCTGCGAAAGTGGTCTAATAATCCTTAGTATAGTTTAGTTATTTTGCTCGAGGATGAGCAAAAGATAGGTATGGGGGTGTGATTGGTCACTAATGTTGCATATTTAATGTCACATTTTCATACTTATTTTTAATAAAAGCCTGCATTGTCCTAATTAATTGCTTAATTTATTTGCAGGCCCATTCTTTAAGGAGATGAAGAAAAATGAGCCCAAAGCCCACAAAAATTCTGAATTAAATCAGAGTTAATTCACACTCAGTAAATCAGGAAAAAATCAAGAGGTTGAAAACTGGTTGAGAAGAATCCTCTCAGAATCGATCGGTTGAAGCAAAGATCAAGCAAGTTTGATTCAGATTCTGACTGGATACATTTTAGTATTCGAATCATAACTTTTGCTACAGAATCTCAATTCTGATGATTCAAGATGATCCAGAAACCAGACTGACAGAGCTATAACTCTTATGTTGATCATTATTTCTAATTCTGTCAGTTGTTAAGTGATATTCAGCAATCAATAAGCCAACAAACAGCAGATCAGAACTGAATATCCACCTCTACCCCCTCCATTTCTCCTATAAATACCTGCACTCAAAGGCAAAAGGAGGAGAATGCAGATTAAGATTTTAGACTAGTTTTTCCATTTTGTAGTTTAGTTTTTACTTTTATGTAACTTGTATGTAACTTAGGGTAGAAGAAGATTCATGTAAGTAAGAGAGAGGGACTGATGTTGAGAGTGACACCGACGATGTACCCTACTCCTTTCTTTCATTGTCTCAGCAAGTAATAAAGGTAAAGGCTTTGTTTGTTTTCTATTCTGCTTTACTTTACATTTGTTTTGCTTTTCGTTTTCCTCTTCTACTTCACCTTGGTTTTATGTGTTGAGTCTACAAGTGAACTCTAAAGCAAGTACACCGATGCTACGTGAGAGCCAGCGATAGTTCATGAAGACGTTCTCCTCTTCCAAGCTCGCATCACTTCGTTCTTCTTATGCTTGACGATATAATGTGCACGGGGACCGAGTTCGAGTTTATGATCTATGCGTTGAACGCCTCCGAAGCAAAAAGGTAGAACTTGCAAAAAGGTTTCTAAGTAAGTCATCACCAAACTAGGTAAGTAATTCTTAACTTTCTTTCTTTCTTTTATCGCTATAGTATAGATCGCCAACACGATTTCTTTCACCACTTCTTCCCAATCGTTTTCGATCTTTTCCTCCACTTCATTTGTACATAGTCGCTTTTTATTGTTTTCTGATTTTCCACCTTCTTCATCTCTCGCTTTCTCTCTAACTTTAACAACTTTCTTTTCCATTTTCTTAACTTTAAAAACAGAGAAGAACTTTCTTTGTTTTCTTAACGATTTCAATAAAGACACGTAAAGCTTCCATCGCAAACCTTCCTTGTGGATCACGACCCGCATAGCCACTTGCTATAGCGGAAGAATTGAGCACTTGCACATTCCTTTCTTAAGTTCTATAATCTCGTATTTTTTGTGCAGGTTTAGCTTCAATCAAGTAGATAGAAAGAGTACTAGTGGGACATGTCAATTTCTTGGTAATTGTCTTGTTTCATGGTCCTCTAGGAAACAAAATTCCGTAGCTCTCTCAACCGCCGAGGCGGAGTATGTTGCCGCGGGGGCTTATTGTGCACAAGTCCTTTGGATGAAACATACTCTCCTTGATTATGATTTGCATTATAATCATATTAAAATATTTTGTAATAATACTAGTACTATTCACATGACTAAAAATGCAAATCAACATAGTATGACCAAGCACATTGAGATTAGATATCACTTTCTTCGAAATCATTTTGAGAAAGGTGATATAGATATTGATTATGTTTCCACGGATTTGCAACTAGCCGATATTTTCACTAAACCACCTGATTTTGCTAGATTTTCGTTCATTTGTGGAGAACTTAATGTTTGTATTATTGATTAAACATGTGTTTCTTAACCCTTTTTGATGTATGACAAAAAGGGGGAGAATAAGTTTACATGATAAAAATAAGTTCATATGGTCTTGGTTCCATATGAATTTATATATGTTTTTGTGTTTTTATGAATTATGAATTCTTGTATTTTGAGTTTTTATGAATTCTTGTGTTTTGAGTTTAAGTGTTTTTGATTTACATGGTTTGAATTTCTTGTTTCATATAGCATAATTTGAGGGGGAGTTTTCTCCTCCCCTATATTCTTGTTTATAGCCTATTTGTTTTGTCATCATCAAAAAGGGGGAGATTGTTGGCCCATAAGGTTACACTCTCCATTTGTTTAGAGTTTTGATGATGACAAACCAAATATGAGCTATTGGGTACTAATGAGTTTGCTTAAGATAAGTTTCAGGTTAGTACTGAAAGTACACCTAGAGGGGGGGTGAATAGGTGTAAATGCTAATCTAAGACTAAATGAAAAACTTAAGGCTCTAAATGCGGAAGCTAATGCAAATGTTGCACAAACTAATACAATTCAACAAGTGTAGCCGAATTCCCATTGCGAGGCTCTGGACTAACTCCTCTTGATTCCCCTTGAAATGGGTTGAGGCGCTATGTGAAGCTCTTGTTGGATGAGTATAAGTTAGGCACACATACACAAGCAATCCAAGCAATATGAAATATGTGCACACACAATCAAGCCAAACATATAAGAATGAATTGCAATATAAAAGATGCAAGGCAACACAAGCAATGTATAAGATATGTATGCAATGAAAGAATGATGCTTGAATGAAATGATGCTTGCACAAAGTAAAGAGAGTAAGAGTTGAGAGATATTGGATCAATCGCAAAGACCAAGATATGTTTCGAGGTTCGAGCCCCTAGCTCTACATCCCCGCCTACACCACCGTCTAGGATTTCTCAATCCACTATCTCCCACCGAGGGAACCTCTACCAAAGAGAATTTGTTACAACAATGGAGTACCAAACTCCTCTCTCAATACAACAACCTCCACGAGGCCAATTACCAACACAACCACAACCACCTCTACCGAAGAGGTTTACAACCAAACTCAATCACCTCACACTTGAGGGATACAAACCAATCACCCGATCACCTCTACCTAAGAGGGATACAATAATCATAAGGGTGTTTACAACAAGTGGTTCCAAAAATCACAAACTCAATCTCTCTTTTCTTTTCTCTTTCTTTTCCACAAAAACAAGATCCTAAATAGATTAGGATAGATGATAGCTCAAGTGTGGAAACTAGGTGTTTGGAAAACAAGCAACAAAGAAAAACACTTGGGAAAATCCTTGCAAATGATATAGAATGAAAACCAAGACAAATCTCCCAAATTCCTATTTTCTTTGATTTTTCCAAAAACCTAAAACAATAAAGATTAAGTATTTTAGCACAAAAAACTATTTTGAAAACTTGTTTAAACACTAGAGAAACACAGAAATTTTTCTCCTTAAAAACCTTGGCCAAAATCCAAAAGAGATGGGGTTTATATAGCCCAAAACAAAAACTAGCCGTTAGAGCTGAGCTGGCAGCTCTGACAGGCAACGGTCGACCGGCCGGTCGACCGTCCAACGGTCATCTTTTGACCCGTTGGAACCTTCGGTCGACCGCCCGGTCGACCGAAACAAACAGAGAGCAGAGCTCTCTGCAGCGGTCGACCGTCCGGTCGACCGGACCACTGTGCTGCCAAACGTGCACAAGGTTGTGCACGTCGGTCGACCGTACGGTCGACCGGCCTTTGGTGCGGTCGACTGCTCGGTCGACCGACCTGGCCTGACAGCCAGTTCCAGGTCTGAAAAACTGGGAAAAATATTTTAGAAAAATTCTTTAAAAGACTTCTATCTTTCTCTGAAAAATTCCATAAACTTGTTTTATCATATAGCATTGATATTGAAACATGTGATAATCATTTCTACTCAAATATCAAGCATATGAAATCATTTTTGTTTCTTCTCATTTTTATCAAAAACAAAACTCTTGTTTTATCAAACTTGGCTTTTCAACAAATGAATAGGGATATCAAAATAAGTTTGTTTAGCATGTTTAAACCATGTATGTATATCTAGAACATATCTAATATACATAGAAATAAAGTAAACTTGTTTGATCTACTATTCATGAAAACCAAATCCAAAACATAAAAACGTGTGTGTTTGTGCACTTGAGCATATCAACTATACTAAGCTTTACAAATGGATCTAAAACACACTATCTAAAATAGGGATACCTAAGTCTTTGAGTCATCAAGAAGACTTGCTCCCAAACGCGATCCACCGAGTGCAAAGGTATGTTCTTTAAGCTTTGGCACCGGAATCACCATGATAAGCTTCCAAACACTTCGTTGAAGCTAATCATCAAGCTAATATCCTGTTAATGATCTGAAACTTAGAAACACAAGAATATTAGTAAACATAACTACATGAGTTAATCATCATCAAAACTAGAGTGGAAGGCCATTGGGCCAACAATCTCCCCCTTTTGATGATGACAAAACTCATGGAGTTATATATGCATGGATTAAAGTTAAGCTTCAAAGAAGCTCCCCCTTAACTCATGCATAAGAATAAACAATAATAACAATAAATAAATGCAATGATTGTTTCTAAACATGATAACATGAAACACATATTTTAATGTTTATTTGCTTCTGCATGAACTCAATGTATGCAAAAACATAAAGCATATATAAACTCTAGATACCAATGAAATATTCAAATAAAACATGCTTCTAGATACCAATTAAAACATCATAAGCATCATATATGCAAAAATGTAAGCATGCATATAAACAAAACACAATATTTCTCCCCTTTTTGTCAATCATCAACAAAGGGGTAAGAGCATGAAACATATGATACTTTCTTCCCCTTTTTGTCAGAAACAAAAAGATCAAGAAGGGGTAATCAAAAACAAATATGATACCAATTCAAGATATGACAATAAGGTGCATATTGATACCAAATGAAATAAAACATATAAGCAATGTAAATCAAAAGTATATATTTTTCTTAAACAAAATTTTGAGATACCAATTAAAAACATTTAACATAAACATCTTGATATCATTAAGAGAAATGTGTCTTTTAACATATGATACCAATTTGAAATGATATTTTAACATAAAGTAAGGGAGTGGGAATCAAATACCAATTGAAGGACAAAATCAAGTTTTCTCCCCTTTATGAAATACCAACTAAACATATGCATAAGCTTGTTAAAATACCAATTGAAAACAAATCAAACATTAGAAATTTTTCAAGCTTAGCATAAAGATATATATGTATGAAAGTTAGATACCAATTGACATTGATATTCTTGAAAGAGTAAGCATACATATACAAAACATATATGAGTATACAAAAAGATCAAAATTGATATCAATTGAAAGTGTTCAATGATACCAATTGAAAGAATAGGGTCAAGTGTATATCTCATATTATAACGAAGAATACGAACTAGTTAAAATGAAAAGTTTGTTAACTAGTACGAAATCCTTCAAGCAAGGAATAAATACAAATCATTTTTCATAAAAATGAAATCCACATGATAATCAACACTCTAATCCAATTAAGCATAAAATGTCTCATGAAAACAAAACATGAGCAAATAATAAATGTGAGTGTACAAGTCAAGTATGGAGATCACAATCATGAAAATTTGTTCAATTAAGTTCAATTATTCCTTTAAACAAGAAAACTAAAAATTAATATTATTTAATCTTCAAGGCATATGTATGTCTAATACAAACCAAAGTATACATACATATCCAAGATACAAACGAGTCCACAAGGATATATGCATGAAGGCACGTGGCTCAAAAAGGATATTCATGTATATCTAATAGTTTGGACAAGGTAAACATATACATGAAGTTTAAATACCAATTCAAAGAAAACATGAAAAGCATGAAAAGTATGAAATTTAGCTTTTTATTAAAACAATTTGATACCATTCTTTTCAAGGTATATGTATGATTTGTCAACACAAGAAGTATACATACATATCCCTTAAACACACTTTGAGTCCATAATAGATATTTGCACGAAAGGCAAATGACTCAAGGGGTATACATGTATATCTTCAAGTTTGGCAAAATACACATATACATGAAATGAAAACTCATAATCATAAAAACAAATACCAAAAATGGAATACAAGTTTAAAATGTATGAATCATCAAAACTGGACTATACTAGCACATCTAATGGGAACAAACAAGCATTCAATCCCAAACATATATAGATTTATTTGTAGCCCATCATATGTACAAATATAAATCCTAGTCTTAATGAAAACTAACATCTAAACATATATTCAAAACATGAAGTTTCAAAACAAACACGAATATTATTTTGCTATATAAAACAAGCAAAGATTCATCAAAAATCTTTTATCAAACCTCTAGGTATATGTATGATTCATCCAAATTTAACAATATACATACATATCCCAACCGTAAACGAGTCTATTAAAAGTATTTGCATGAAGGCAAAAGACTCATGGGTATACATGTATATTTATTAGGTTTGAATTCAAAATACATATACATGAAGTAAAAACATGAAAATAGGCATAGCAAGTATAAATAAAGGAATCATCAAAACTAGCTTATACATGTGCATATAGTGGGTACAAATGAGCATGAATTGCAAACATATAAAAGTCAATTTGTTCTCACTATGTGTACATGCATACATGCAAGTTTTGATAAAATCTATATCTAACTAGTTTATACCACATAAAGTATAAAAACACAAAAATCATCATGAGAAAACTAAAACATGATTACTATGTAAATTCACATGTATTTGATTCATGATGTACATTATAGCTAAACAAAGGTGAGAACACTAAATATGAGTTTATATAAGCATGTGTGTCTCAAATACTATACATGTATGTCAAGGATCTAATAAACATGGCATTTACACACTAATCCATAGACAATGAAAACATGCTATAAAACAAATGAATATGAAAGCATGTAAACAATAATAAGGAGTTAGGAATTGTTACCAAACCCTAGAAGACAACTCTCCTTGTCTCCAAAACATGGTGGTCCTTTCCACCAAACTTCCCTTGAAAGTGATGCATCCAATTGATTTCCATGAAGCTCGGAACGCATTCACTCCAAGGTGTCATCACTCTCACATGTGAGAGCCCACACCTACATCGAAAATAGGAGGGGTGGTCTTGGTACCCATACCTTTTTGGGTCCATGGGGGTTAGTCTCTTCTCTAACCCAAACAAAGTTCTTTGCTAAATTAGGAGTATGTAATCTATCATAGCAAAATTTAGTAAGGTGGCCTTACGACCACAATGTGTACAAGTGTACACATGAGCATACATATGGTGATGAGTGTGTCCGTGTGGAGCATGTGTATGCCGTGGAGGGTGTGCATGCATAAAAGTTGAAACTTGTTTCTTTCGAACCAAGGATTCCAAGCGAGTGTGGTTCATGGCACATTGGCTCATAGTGGAGCCCAAACAATCTACTCTCTTCTTTAACAAACAAATATCATCATAGATTCTAAAAGAAGAGGTACATGCATTAGGTAGACTAGATGATGAGGCTACACTAGCATGGCAAACATGTGCATCAAACTTATTATGCAAAGCTTCATTTTTCTTTAAACATGCATTTAACTCATTTGAAATGGAAATAATTTTATTTTTCAAATCTACATTTTCTTTCAAAGCAAAATCAATTTTTGAAGACAAATTTTCATTTTTCTTCAAAATAGCATGGCAATCATTTTATTTTTCAAAAATTCATTTTCTTTTAGTGCAAGTTCAAGTTGAGATTTTAATGAATCCTTTTCATTATAGACCTCAACCTCTCTTGCAAAATATTGGCAAGTCTAGCATGCAAACTCTTATTTTCTTATTCAATTCCTAGACTCTTCTTTTTCATAAAATTATATTTTTCTATTAATTTTTCACAAACAATAGAAAGTTCTTCATTTAAAGCATGGGATCTACAATATCATCACATGAAGAACTTGCATCATTACTATCTAGTTGAAGTTCCGATTGTACCTCAAGGGAGTCATTCCCTTGGACCATGAAGTATTGAGAATCGGATTCTCCACTAGATTCATCCTCTTGTTGAATTGGCAATAGAAGCTCGGAGGTGGTGGTTGTTGTCAATTTGTTCCACACTACAAAAGCGGAATCAAAGTTAGAAACACACATAAGATAATCTTTAGGTAATGTGCTTCTAATGGCCTCTAGGGCTTGTGCATTAGCCCCTATATGATTGCGATCACCAAGATAACATCTCTTGTGGCGGCAAGGAAAACATGCAAACCTAGGGTCTTTAGGTACATGGACATCCTATACTTCCAAATGTCAATGTTGGAAGGGTCAAAGTTAGGTGGGGTCATGAAGTCCATGGTAAACTATATGAGTGTGCAAACAAGCAAATGCAAAAGTAGATTAGCAAGCAAATGGATCACTCCTAAGATGTTAAGCCTAATATCAGGAGCACTAGCTCTGATACCAATTGAAAGTACACCTAGAGGGGGGGTGAATAGGTGTAAATGCTAATCTAAGACTAAATGAAAAACTTAAGGCTCTAAATGCGGAAGCTAATGCAAATGTTGCACAAACTAATACAATTCAACAAGTGTAGCCGAATTCCCCTTGCGAGGCTCTGGACTAACTCCTCTTGATTCCCCTTGAAATGGGTTGAGGCGCTATGTGAAGCTCTTGTTGGATGAGTATAAGTAGGCACACACACACAAGCAATCCAAGCAATATGAAATATGTGCACACACAATCAAGCCAAGCATATAAGAATGAATTGCAATATAAAAGATGCAAGGCAACACAAGCAATGTATAAGATATGTATGCAATGAAAGAATGATGCTTGAATGAAATGATGCTTGCACAAAGTAAAGAGAGTAAGAGTTGAGAGATATTGGATCAATCGCAAAGACCAAGATATGTTTCGAGGTTCGAGCCCCTAGCTCTACATCCCCGCCTACACCACCGTGTAGGATTTCTCAATCCACTATCTCCCACCGAGGGAACCTCTACCAAAGAGGATTTGTTACAACAATGGAGTACCAAACTCCTCTCTCAATACAACAACCTCCACGAGGCCAATACCAACACAACCACAACCACCTCTACCGAAGAGGTTTACAACCAAACTCAATCACCTCACACTTGAGGGATACAAACCAATCAACCGATCACCTCTACCTAAGAGGGATACAACAATAATAAGGGTGTTTACAACAAGTGGTTCCAAAAATCACAAACTCAATCTCTCTTTTCTTTTCTCTTTTCTTTTCCACAAAAACAAGATCCTAAATAGATTAGGATAGATGATAGCTCAAGTGTGGAAACTAGGTGTTTGGAAAACAGGCAACAAAGAAAAACACTTGGGAAAATCCTTGCAAATGATATAGAATGAAAACAAAGACAAATCTCCCAAATTCCTATTTTCTTTGATTTTTTCAAAAACCTAAAACAATAAAGATTAAGTATTTTTAGCACAAAAAACTATTTTGAAAACTTGTTTAAACACTAGAGAAACACAGAAAATTTCTCCTTAAAAACCTTGGCCAAAATCCCAAAGAGATGGGGTTTATATAGCCAAAACAAAAAACTAGCCGTTAGAGCTGAGCTGGCAGCTCTGACAGGCAACGGTCGATCGGCGGTCGACCGTCCAACGGTCATCTTTTGACCCGTTGGAACCTTCGGTCGACCGCTCGGTCGACCGAAACAAACAGAGAGCAGAGCTCTCTGCAGCGGTCGACCGTCCGGTCGACCGGACCACTGTGCTGCCAAACGTGCACAAGGTTGTGCACGTCGGTCGACCGTACGGTCGACCGGCCTTTGGTGCGGTCGACTGCTCGGTCGACCGACCTGGCCTGACAGCCAGTTCCAGGTCTGAAAAACTGGGAAAAATATTTAGAAAAATTCTTTAAAGACTTCTATCTTTTCTGAAAAATTCCATAAACTTGTTTTATCATATAGCATTGATATTGAAACATGTGATAATCATTTCTACTCAAATATCAAGCATATGAAATCATTTTTGTTTCTTCTCATTTTTATCAAAAACAAACTCTTGTATTTTTATCAAACTTGGCTTTTCAACAAATGAATAGGGATATCAAAATAAGTTTGTTTAGCATGTTTAAACCATGTATGTATATCTAGAACATATCTATATACATAGAAATAAAGTAAACTTGTTTTGATCTACTATTCATGAAAACCAAATCCAAAACATAAAAACGTGTGTGTTTGTGCACTTGAGCATATCAACTATACTAAGCTTTACAAATGGATCTAAAACACACTATCTAAACTAGGGATAGCTAAGTCTTTGAGTCATCAAGAAGACTTGCTCCCAACGCGATCCACCGAGTGCAAAGGTATGATCTTTAAGCTTTGGCACCGGAATCACCATGATAAGCTTCCAAACACTTCGTTGAAGCTAATCATCAAGCTAATATCCTGTTAATGATCTGAAACTTAAAAACACAAGATATTAGTAAACATAACTACATGAGTTAATCATCATCAAAACTAGAGTGGAAGGCCATTGGGCCAACATGTACCATATTTGGAGGCCATTGCTTAGCTATTGCAAGTTTCTAGGTTCATGAAGCAAGAAGGCATCTTGCACATCAAAGAAGGAACATAGAAGAGAAGGCTCTAGCAAGGCATAGCATGGCTCAAGACTTGAAGATTGCTCAAGAAGTCTTCATTAGTTGTTTTTAGTTTTATAGTTTGTTAAAGAATAGTGAATAGGTTTGAAGCTCCATCACACACGTTTTTGCGCACATCCTTATTCCAAAAAGATTCGACAATATGTACAAAATATTTTAGTATACAATCTTCTGCCTACAAATACATCTTTATGTTTTATACTAATCCCTATTCAAAATATTTGGTTAAAATCAAAATCTCTTCAAAATTCTGTCTTTATTTTGACATCTGACCTGAGCCGGTCGACCGCAGGGCCGACCGACCTTATGTCAGGTCTAGCCGGTCGACCGACCGAGTCGACCGAGGTTCTGGCAGATGCACGTATCCGTGTGCACGTTTTCACGGTCGACCGGGCTGTCGACCGCAGCTTGCCTGACTGTAACTCAGTTGCTCTCTGTTTGTTTGGGTCGACCGGGCGGTCGACCGAGAGCCGGCAACGGCTCTTATTTTTGAACTTCGGGTCGAACGGCCGGTCGACCGAGGTATCCGTTTGAACAGTAACGACTATTTTTCTAAGCTGTTTTATTTTGTCTTTTTGTGTTTAAAATTTGTTTAAATGATATGTTTTGAATTTAATATGACTTAATTAGTCTTAAGTTTGTTTTATCTCTAACCCTAACCCTCTCCTATAAATAGGGTGTTTGGGGAGAGATTGATTCACCAATTAATTACAAGAAAAATTCCAAAAGTTTCAAAGTTTAAGGCATTCAAAAGAGCTTGGTTTTTGTGCTGAAATTCTCTCATTTTCTGAGTTTTCAAAAGAATTCTCTGATTTCCTTTTCTTTTCCCTTTTGCACACAAGGGCTTCATTCCTACTCATTGTTCTCTAAGGACTTTTGTAAGAGAAGAGAATTTTGAAAGAGAGAGTTTGTGGTCTTTTGACTACTAAGAGATTGCTTGTACTTGAGATTGTGGAGTTGGGTACTCCGGTGTATTTGTGATATCTTTGTGATAGTGAAAGTAGTTAGAATCCTTCTGGGGAAGGCGGAGAAGTAGAGCTGGGTGCTCGAACCTCGATAACAATTCTTGGTGTTTGCGTTTGGTTTACTTTCACTTGCTCTTACTTCATTGCAACATTCATTTGTTTTCATTCATCTGTCAATCATAGTCCCATACAACAAGGTTACATTGTGCACCTCTAACTCATTTCAAGAGGAATCAGGAGGAAGGAGTTCAGAACCTTTACGGGGCATTCGGCTCTTAGTCTTGTTTTGGGATATTGTTGCATCATAGTCTTAAATTGTGCATTGATTGCATTATCACACTATTCACCCCCCCTTAGGTGATTTTCACTTAGGGCACCGGGTGAGAAAACACCCCCAAGGACTTAAGGACTCGAGCAAACAAAATCACAAAACTAAGGATTTTATTATATGAACTACTTTAAGCGTGAATACTTATGCTTTGTTGGGCACAAATTCCCAGCTTAATCAGAGGATATATATATATATATTTTTTTTTCTCAAACTTATCTAATCATCTTTCGCATAAATACTAAGGCTTGCTTAGGCCAAAGCACCTAGCTAATCAATAATTAGATTTGTTCATTTTCATAGATATATATATTTTCTTTTCTTTTCTTTATAAGGCATAAGAATCTTATTTTTGAACCCTAAGTGTATAAGTGTATGAAGTGTGCATATTTCATTAAGGTAAAGATGAAGACTAAATTACTTTGACAAATTATCTTCCTAACCCTAAAAATTAAACAAATAATCTTATTTTGACCAAGTTTAAGAAACCTAATTTGATTTCCTATTCCTTAAAATGACTCAATTTCTTACAAAAAATATGTTAAAATATTATTTCTATTTTCAAAAAGTTTTTAAAAGTAAAGAAAATGTTAAAATTTTATTTTTTTAATAAAAAGAAAAACTTAAGTATGTTAGAACCCTCCCCCACACCTATCTCACGCATTGTCCTCAATGTATGAACTAATGTATAGATGCATGAAAAAGAAGAAAGGGAAGGAAAATGTTACCTTAAGGTGGTGGTTCCGGTGGTGGTCTGATTGGTTCACGAAATGCTGGCCCAATCGACTTTTCGTGGAGTTCGGAGGAAACCACCAGAAATCTCTTTTATATAACCCACTAAAATGTTGTATATATGAACGTCTTTATAAAAATTTAATCCCATCTAATTTCCAAATTCTATAATAATTTCGGAGTCAATTTTGTGAACCGCCTTGTCCCAAAATGGAGTGTGAAAAGATAGAATGATTGACTTGGACTCAGGAAGTACTGGAACTAATATGGACTCAAGAAAGTGACTTAAGTCAAGTAAAGGCTCAGGAGTCGAGATTGGCTCAGGAAGTGGCTCCAAATCAAGAAGTTGAAACTCAAGTCCACATTCAGTTTTCCACAATAGAATGTGATTTAATATCGGTGATTCAAGTTCAAGAATGGCAGATGTGAGAATCAAGACTGACTCTAAAATATTACTCAAGTCGGGTAACAAAACAAGAGTCAATATTGATTCGAGAATTTGAACTGGATCACAAATTTGATAATCTAGGTCACATTTCTCATTGAGTTCAATTTCATAAAAATGAGAACTTGCAATTTGTCAATAGAACTTTCAAAAGTGTGAAATTGGTCAAGTTCAATATGATGATCATCAAAGATGGGTGATTCAATTTCATGATGAATTGGCACAGGATCCAATGTTGACTCGGAAAAAAGATTAAAATCAGGTGAAGATACCAGAGTCATTATTGAATCAGGAAGTAGAATTGAATCACTAAGTTGAGATTCAAGATCATATTCATTCTCAAGTTCTATTTTAGGAAAGGAATAACTTACCAAACTGTCAATATCATTTTCAAAATTTAGAGTTTGGGCAAGTTCAAATGATTGTGCTAAATGGAACCTTGTTTTTCAAAACAACATGACTCTTCAGCTCTAACAGAATGGTTAACGACATCAGAACTGGCCAAACGGTGAGAACGTAGAGTTTGGACCATCATATCTATGTCATGATTACGAGCGTTTTGAGCCTGAGTCATGGCTTCAAGCATCTTTTCATAGTTGATTGGTTCATCATTTTGTTGAAAAGATGAAGTGTTGTTTTGGAA
Organism: Agave tequilana; assembly: GCA_038442645.1. Lineage (NCBI taxonomy): Eukaryota > Viridiplantae > Streptophyta > Magnoliopsida > Asparagales > Asparagaceae > Agave > Agave tequilana. The sequence continues at coordinate 219 of JAVJIF010019599.1, read as the reverse complement.
TTGGTGGTGAAATTGTGAGTCTATCAGATTTTGTGATTTTTGTTTGGACTCACGCATACTTATTTCAAAATTGATGATTTTCTATTTTGGACTGGTGGAACTGAGTATGAATCTTGAAATATTGTGGACAGGTGGATAAGGAAGGCAAGTTGGTAGAAAATTGGACTCGGGGAGGTGAATCCCCACTGACTCTGTGAAGAGATGAAATTATTCTGAAAA